>JAHLJT010009419.1:134385714-134403200 GCA_031308135.1 Acheta domesticus
ACAAACTTTTTAAGTAGCTAAAGTAAAATAGCTTGAAATAAATGGAAAACAAAAATCAAAAACGCGCTAGCCTACAATACTACGTGAATCAATTAAAAAACAACTAAATTTAAAATTATAGAAAGATTGGGCAAGTCACCCGACAACTGCCACGATCGCAGTCCAAACGCACGATTTAAATGTTGGCGGTATCTGGAAGTATGTACACCAAACGCCCAGCATGCAAAACTCATATTGTAATGAAACACCGTTTGATATTAAACTCAAGGTGTCGGTTCGTTAAGATATTAAAATGCAAAACATCGTTTGAGCAAACATTTGCATAGTACCGAAGTGGGCTTACTAATGCCTACTAAATTGTTTCTAAAGCTAACAAATGGTATTTAGTACTCAAAGGTGAAAAACATTAGTTTGATTATTTTTTAGCTCGGATTTGCTTTTCTTGAGGTACGTAAGGACGCAGAAAATAATTCAATATTTTTTAGTGTACAAATAATTTTTCAATTTTCTCATCCCAGGAAGCTAGCACCCTGAGTCTCCAAAACCCACTCGGTTCTTCATAACAAATCGAGCAAAGTTCAATAATATTGCAATGAATAGGTCTGTTCTTGCCCGATCCAGTATTTCGCACTACTTTACTTGGGCTTTCTCAAGAGTAAAAACCTTCTCTATTATTTGACTATCAAGGAAAGCGAAAAGCTAACTCTCAAGGAAGATTGAAAAAATTTCTTCAAATTTGTTTTTAAAGAAGTATAAATTGTTCCAAAAACATCTCTCTATAATATTGAATAAACTTAATTGAAAATTTGTTTCAAACAACAATTGCATTGTTATTTTGTTTAATATTCTGTAAGTACATTAGTAGTTCCTCTCCTTTATGGAAAGGATAGACAAATGGATAGGGAAAGGGTGGGATTTAACATGCGAGAGTTCTCGCACGGGTACGCTAGTAACACTGAAATCGAACAGTCTCTACCCTGAAAAAATTGGTTTTGTAAAATGCAATAAATGCAGAGCCAGTACATATGTTAGCAAAATACGGTATATTTGTAAGAAATGCAAAGTTTCTTTGGCCCAGGATGTTTTGAAAAATTTTATTTTAAAATAAATTTTTTAAACAAAAAATTTATTTGATTTTCGATTGTAAATTAACCCACGAATTATACGTCATATACTACGATATTATGTGCAATTTAAAAAAAATTACAAAGACAAAATTTTCTCTAAAACGGTTCCAAATTTTTTCTTAAAATTTTGGTAAGGATAGTACCTAATATACTTTATAGATGACATTAACACCATATGCTCTATTCTTTTGTTGCTTCAAAAATTACAAAAAGTAAATTTCTTGACTTATCCCTCACATCGTTAATATTTACATTAGCAGCGATTTGTTTGTGAACAAATTGCTATAAAAATTTCGCAGTTTCAGAATAGGCTCAAACGTCATTTCTTCATAAATGGCTCCAAATGGTTTTTCTTCCAAACTTTTCGAACATATAATGCTAATTGCACTCTTTAATAAGACGTAAAGTTCATTTTTTAAAAAAATACACAAATGGCACAGGTATCACGTCTGTAGATGTTTCAGATGCACAGAACCGTTGCAGTCATTTTCAAAGTATAATTGAAAGTCTGGGTGTTTTAAAGGCGGGAAAATGGTTTTTATTTTTTTAACGGTAGCCCAGCAATCAAAAAAAATCTGAAAAAGTGCACAACAATTCGTGTTTTAAGAGGAACCTTTGACATTTTTTCGAGCCTGTTCTAGGCGTCTAGACACAGAAAAAATATTTCTTGATATTTTTTTCAAAGATATTTTTTGTGTTTGAATTTGGGCCTGAGAAAATATTGAAAATGTTTTTCTCGGGTAGTACAAATTGTGTTTCTTATTTATCTTATTTTTTCAGTCAGATAAAATAGTGTTAAGTTGTCGAAAACCATGAAATATAAAAAAACACGTTTTTGGCTGTATAGGGGTGTGGGTGGTGGAACGGGGGCTAAGAAACCTTTCAAAAATATTTTTTTAATGTAAGAATTATAGTGTAACCACTCATATGTAATTTGGTTGAGGGGAACTTTTTACCATCTTATCGGGGGGGGGGGGGGCCTTTGTTAAAATTCCCACCTGCATATTTAGAAGTTAGTCATGGACTCTAAAGAAAAAAGGACTGAAGTCAGCTTCAGGCTGCTGAAAAGCAGTTTCTGAGTAGTGTGAAGGAGTGCAATCGAGGAGATGTAATAAAGAGGAAATAATTAAAACTATTATCCCTTTGTGAAAGCAGAACCGTATAATAAACTGCCGAGAGAATGTTGATAAGATAAAGGGTATCCACTATCCAAAAATTATTGTGACTTTCATATCAAGGGAATAAGAGATGTGGAAAGACCTTCAAGTTGGTGAAAAAGGTACTGTCAAGAGGCCGAATGAGTAGTGACTAGTTCAAATAATTTAAAACAAAATTGACTTTTTAACAAGGTCATTTAAACAAGGAAATTTTCCTCTGCATCGCAATATTAGACCTTGTTAATTAACTTTAAAAATTCAAATGTATTACCTCACTGAGATAAGTTCCTATTTAAAAATATTTTGCATGATTGGAAATGTATTTTTACCGTGAGGAAATCAATGTTAAACAATGGATTGCAGAATTCCTGTCTCCTTGACAACTGACGTATTCTGCTTGTCACGAAAAATTCAAAATTATATAACTGTATATATTCTTTCATAATACATTCTATTGGCGTTTTCTACTACATCGTGTGACTTGGAAAATCAGCAACATTGTAACGTTATGTGATTTGTTTTCGTTACTTACTCTACCTTACTACTAATAGTAGTGTCAATTTTGACTGATTCACATTTTCGCTCTTTCCGTATCCGCTTTGTATTCTTCGTTTTTGTTTTTTAACTACTGCTTACTTGTGCATCATAACAGCGAAGCACATTTGTTTCCTATTTCGTTTCCTACCTTCGTCGATTCGTTCTCCTTCCTTTTGTTCTTCCAGTACCTTTTCATTCACTGGACAACTATATTTAAAGTAGTAAATTAATGCAATTGCGTTTCGTTTTTTGAAAAAATCACTGACATTCCCGCCATGTGAAGAGAAATGACTTAGTCTCAATGTTAGGCACTATGAAAAAAACTAATAGTAAATAATTTGTATCGCTTCCACAGTGGATGTGGTATTTCACTATTCATTTGTTTCATTTGTTTACGTTATAAAGTAAAATATGTTTACGATCAGCATAAAAAAAATTACAACTAAACGTCAGAAATGCATTCCCGATTTTTTGTTTACGAAATTATTTAATTCATCGATATTTTCATCGAATTTTATTCAATTTTATATTTTGTAACGGAACAAAAAAACAGAAATAAGAATTTATGTCAAGACAAGGGTCTGAAATAGTCATTCAAAAATGTGTGAAATATAAAACTCTAGAAAGATTTTGCTGATCGATGATTTTGTTTTCTATCACAATACATACTTATAAATCAATTAAAATTAATTACTGATAATTATTCTAGCTTCGCCAGAGCACTTTATTTGGTCATTATTAACATTAAGAATAATATTGTATATTACATATGGAAATGAAGAGAACCTTTACAAGTGTTGGTTGGTCATGTTGGTTTCGTCTTGTAATTGTATTTAGTAATTAACTGCCTGTGTCTATTAACAATTGTACCTTAAGCGTCTAAGGCCTTTGCATTTTATAATCTTCTTTGACTGTTGCAATCGTTTCATAAATAGTGTTTTTTTCTTCAAATGAAGTTCGTCTTCGACATACTGGATCGTTTTCATTTTCGAATCGTATTATTCGTCTATTTCCCTGTTTGTTTCGCCCGCGCCCTCAACTTTGTTTTCATTTTAGTTTAGAGATACGAGATGATCATTATTAATGACACAAAAATTGAGAGGAACTTTAAATAGAAGCGAAAACGGACACAACAGCGAACGCCGCACTCAAAAACAAACAAGTATAAACACAAAGACGAACTTAACGCTAAAAAACAAGTAAACAACGGTATATACGGACACGGGGCTATCACTAGGGTGAAAACAAAATTGAGGAAATTCAAAGTCAAACAGTGAAGCAAACTTGAAGAACATGAATAAAAGAATTTAAAAGAACAAAAGAAGAATACGAAACCCGAAGAGAAAACGAATAATGCATGCACGTTTTCATGTTGTTCGTTGTTCAACCTCTGTTAAAATTTTTTTGCTAGAAATGAAAAGCAAAATTGTATAGTTGTTTTATTTACTTACAAGAATAATATTAGGCACAATTACTTAAATAATATAAAAATAAATGAAAATAAACTTTTTAGAAGAATGAAATTGGTGGTGCTACAGAATGGCAAATACTTTCCCGAGCTAGTTTCCTTGCCTCTTTCATCTGGGCTATCTTTTCGGTTTTGCTCCTCCCTCTTCTCAGCTGCAATGGATTGGCGCCTAAAAAACACATTTTTTTCATCATTTTTTTATCAATTTTTTACTTTCCCGTATATGTACGTATACCACGGAGTGATATACGTAATATAGGGAAAGTTATGTAATGCTGCGCGAAAAAATGGCCAATTTTCGGCGGAACAAAAATTAATTGCCGGGCCCTGATAACGAGTAAGTGGATAAAACCAGTTGCTAAATTAAGAAAAAAATCCCCTAACGCGTGGTGTAGCCAGGAAACCCTGTTTTCTAGGTCCTTGATACCGAAAACCCAATTGAAAAGGAAAACGTCCGTCTGTCCGTCCGTCTGTCTGTCCGTCTGTGAACACTGGCTAGCGCCCTAACCATACGTACGATTTCTTCCAAAATGGATATTCCACGGTCGATCTGATTCTAGTCGAAGCTTTGAGATTTTGAAAAAGATTCTTCAAAATTTGGGGGTACTTTATATGAAGCTCCCCGGGGATTTTCAAAATTTTTCCTCAAAAACGGCTCCAAATTTTTTCTTTAAAATTTCTTGTCATGAATAGAGTAAAATACCACTTTTTAACTGACATAGGTCCGATTTTCACGTACAGCTCTGAATTTTCGAAATTGTGAAAGTTTGACTTTTTTTTTTCGGCGTCTTTCCTCCAACCTACCAAAATTGAAGATAGATATTTTTTCTTCAAATAAAATTTGTTTTGCATATTGAGTTCTTTAATAAAGGTCATGTAATTGTTTTTTCAAAATTTTGGTAGTTTTCGTGCAGATATTGCGTGCAATATGTGCAATTTTAAAACATGGACAAAAAGAAGATTTTCTCAAAAACGACTCCAAATTTTTCTTTAAACTTTTGGTAGGGATAGTGGCAAATGTACTCTATCATTGACATAAAAGCCATTTGCGTCTATCGGTTGGTTTTTTTCAAAAATTACCAAAATGTAATTTTTTTTTACTTGTCTCTCACGTCGTTAATATTTACATTATCTGCGATTTTTTCACATTATTATATTTACGAGTATATATGCTTTAAATATGTCAAGTAAAGTTTCTCGAAAACACTACCGTTTTCCTGTGAAAAGTAGCTCCAATTTCGCATTTCAGAAATGCTCAAACGCCATTTTTCTCGTATATGGCTGCAATTTGTTTCTTGAATCTTTAGTAACGGATAGTGCTAATACACTTTTTAGTATAGCGCTAAAGTTTATTTGATTTATTTTTGGTTTTTTAAAAAATTATATAAATGTAAATTTTTTGAAAGATCTCTCACAACTTTAATATGCACACTTATCCGCAATTTGTAAAGATTATTATATTTGTGAGTGTAAGTTCTTCATATAACTTCAAATACAGTATTTTGAAAACTCAAAAATTTCTGTGAAAATGAGCTTTAAATTTCGCCTTTTTGGTAGTGCCAAAACGCCATTTTCTCTTAAACGGCACATAATTTTTAAAAGAAAATTGCCATTTACGGCTAGGTTTGTGTGTTCTTTAATATTCTATTCTACCAATAGGAAACCGAAAAATTAAGAAAATGACAAAAAAATGTACTTTTGGCGATGATAGATGGTAGCTGGCAAGAAAGAGTATGTGGCAATTCCGAATAGCTAGCGAAGACCCAAGAAATAGAAAACTAATACGGGAAAGTCTGTGCCATTCTGTAGCACCACTAGTCAGTTTTCATTCCTAATTGGAGAATTGAAATATAATTTAACGAATATTATAAAAGCATCAATAATTTGTATGTATATAAATTTATAGATATATGAAAATGAAATTTGCACCATTGTTTTAAGCGTTTCTTTAGGCTTAGTTTTACAAAAGACTAAGTTAATAAAAAATGGAACCATTTTTTAGAAAAGTATGAAAATGTTGAGGAACAAAAATTATTTGTTATTTTTGGTTACCAGAACCCGGCAATAAGAGTTTTTTCTATCTTCCAATCTTCCGTTTTCCAATGCACGATTGCAATACTTTCTCTTCTTACGAACTAGAGGCGAGAGAGTAACAAATGGTTTATAATAAGCGCCAACTTCGGAAACAGTATGTTCGAGTACACCGAAATTCAGACGTTAAGTTCTAAAAACATTGTAGAACAGTGATTGCTAACTGGACAAGAAATGACGTAGGAGCTGCTATGCTCTCCGAGATAAGACGCCTCGGAGAAGGACCCTTTTTTTTTCATTTATTTATTTATTAGTCTGAGTTACATCGTTCAGCCTTTCGGCTCTACAGATGATTGGTGACTTATACTAATTTTAAAAATTACGAGTGGGGAAACTCAATGATCACCGCCAGAACATCACTTGAGATGAATTTAAATACTGAAGTTAATTATTTCTATTCGAACGTGGAAAGCAGTTTAAGAATGAGTGCAGGGGGTATCTGTTTTTTATTCTCAGAAAGGGAGGGTTATCTATGCCGAGGTTGTAAAAGGATGGTCCGGATATGTTAGGTAGGTGGAGGAAGAAATTGTGAGATGTGTGAATGATTTGCTCTTTTATTGATTTTAGGTTGAAATCTGAATGTAGAGTTGAGTTTCTAACAAACCATGGAACTTTGGTTGCAATGCGGAGGATTCTGTTTTGGAAGACTTGGATCTTGTTTATGTGGGATGCTGCTGAATGACACCAGATCGGGCATGCGTAAAGAAGGAGTGGTCGCAGAATGGATTTGTATAGGAGAACTGTATTTTCAGGGCTGAGGCTGCTTTACGGTTTATAATCGGTTTAAGTTGATGAAGTTTCTGATGGGCTTGTTTCAATTTGGTTTCTATATGATGTTTCCAGGTTAATTTTGAGTCTAAATAGAGGCCTAGATATTTGACGGGTGAATTTAATGGAGACCAAAGAATGGGAGAGTTGTTTAACATCAGTGGACGAGGATGGTAAGAATGTCGGAGAGTGAAAATTTTTGCGAGCGATTTTGAGGGATTGAGCATGATTCTCCATTTAGTAGTCCATGTTCGATTAGGTGCAGATGTCTCTGGAGTCGGTCAGTCAGTGTGTTTAGTTCGGGACCAGAAAGAAATAAGGAAGTGTCGTCTGCAAATTGGGCTGTGTTTATGAAACGGGATGTGGGTATGTCGGTGGTGAAAATATTGAAGAGAGTTGGGGAAAGAGGGGAGCCTTGAGGAACTCCTGCTAAAATGGGACGAGGGTTTGAGAGGTGTGTCTGAATTTTTACTGAGAATGAACGGTCTGACAAGAAACTTTGGATGGTTGAAAGGAGGTAGAGTGGGATACCGAACTTCCGTAGCTTATAGATTAGGCCATTATGCCAAATTCGGTCGAATGCGTGTCTCACATCCAGAAAGGTTGCTATGGTGTGGTGCTGTTTTTGGAATCCGGAATGAATGAATTCTGTTAGTCTGAGAAGTTGATGACAAGAAGAATGTTTAGATACAAAACCAAATTGGTGATAAGGAATGATCTTGGATTTTTTTAGATATGAATTTAGCCTTTTTAGAATTACTTTTTCTGCTGTTTTCGCTAGAATAGGGAGAAGGCTTATAGGGCGGTAGCTAGAAGGTAAGGTTTGGTTTTTCTCGGGTTTTGGGATTGGGACTACTATTGAATGTTTCCATAATTTGGGGAAGTAGCCTAATCTGAACATTGAGTTTATTATATTAGTTATAAAGGCAACTGCATTACGAGGAAGGTTTTTTTAACATAATAGGTGAAATATTTTCGTGCCCGGGGGATTTTCTTCTTGGTAGATTTTTAATAATGTTATATACTTCGGTAGGGGACGCAAATTTAACACGGTTAGGGATATCAAAGTTGGGCAAGGAGACAAATGCGTTTACTTCATTGGAGTGTGGAGGATCTTCAACATTATGTGGTTGGAAGGTTGTAGCGTAGAAATCAGCCAGAAGTTCTGCTTTATCGTTCTGAGAAAACACTTTCTGCCCGTTTCACAATAGAGGGGTAATGGTTGTCTTTTTACGTAGAAGTTTTCTCGTAGCAAGCCAAACTGAGCTGTTGTGGGACTATAGGGAAGATACATAGTTTTTATACTGTTCGAAATTGTAGTCTTGTAGAGTTTGTCTACAGACTCGAATAAGGCGATTGAGCTCACTCTTTAGATATGGTAGCCTATGTTCATTCCAAAGTCTTCTGATTCTATTCTTTTCCTTGATTAAGTTTTGTATGTACTTGGGTAAAGGAGGTTTTGAAAATTTTTGGGGAAGCAAAGGCGCTTGGGGGTAGACTCGAGTACCGCTATAGTTATGGAGTTTGTAATAAGTGATACGGCGTTATCTATTTCATGTGCGGATTGAAGAATCTTAATGGGAGGTAACATATTTTCTAGTTTGGATTGGTAAGTAGCCCAGTTTATAGAGGAGACAGAAAGTGTTGGAGGAGGAGAAGGAGGGGGACAGAAAACTTGAGAAGTCAGTAATACTGGATTGTGATCGGAGTCAAGTTCATGAAAAACATACGAGGTTAATGATAATGGGAAATTTGAGATGGCGATGTCTAAAATATCTGGAATGATATTGTTATTGAAAGGGTAGTAAGTTGGTTCAGTGGGAGAGTGTATTTTGAGATGTAATTGGTTTATGATGTTTGAGAGAATTGAACCCGCGGAGTTACTGACGCGGCAGCCCCATGATATATGCTTGGCGTTGAGGTCACCCATTACGATCGTTGATGGAGTAGCGTTAAAAAGAGAATCGATTCGGGTCATCGAGATTTTTTTGTTTGGGGGTTTGTACGCCGCGATTACCGTGATACTATTGTTATCCGGAAAAAGAATGCGTATAGCAACCGTTTCTAGGCCGGGGGTGAGGAGCAGGTCTATTTCAAAATAATTTATTGTTTTTTTACCAGAATTAAGACACCACCTCCTGTTGTTAGTCCAGGTCTGTCGTTACGTATACAATTGTATCCTTGAATTCTAAGAACAACATCTGATGTCAAATGAGTTTCGGTGATATACGCTATGTCTATGGAGTGGGAATTTATAAAATCAATGAGTTCGAAGCGTTTTATATAGACTCCATGGCTGTTCCAATTGAGAAATCTTAATGTTTTAAGGAGTGACATTAATTACATTTGCGAAAAGCGAAACTATGAAATTCTGAATTTTACTTAAGAGTATAGGGATTAGTGAATGCAGAAAATTAGTGATATGGGTGTTAACTGATTGGATGATATTGTTAATTAATGGACTATTTGGTTCAGGGATGAGTGGTTGGGATGGGCGAGGTTGTTGGTTACTGAAATGTGCGTAAGAGGTTGAAGATGAAGGTGAGGGTGGGGGACGAAAGTTCGGTATATGGTTAGCTTTTGGCAAGTGAGGAAAATTTCTTGCATTGTTGGAAGGAGCCTGAGACGAATTATTGTCAACTGATCTTTCATTATATTTATTCCAAGTTTTTGTTTTAGATTCTAGAACTTTTGAGTAATATGTACAAAGCGATGTTCTGACGTCCGCTCGATGGTTCCCTTTGCAATTAGCACAAAAAGGAACAGAGTTTGTGCTATTGCAGCTAGCCGAAATGTGGTTTCCAGCACAATGTGCACGTTACTTTTCTATTGCAGCTGTTTTTGCTATGACCGAAATCTAGACATCGCACACACTGTAGGGGTCCAACATGTCTTTTTCTTTTTTCTACCTTCACTTTTAAACGACATAAAGTATCTATTTGAAGGATATTTTCGATTGGATGAGCGCCAGTAAATTCTACAGCAACTACAGGAATTGGTTGACCATTTTTATGAAGTCTTGTCACTTTTTTCACAGAGTCAAACATTGATTTTAATTCCGAGTGAATTTCTTTTTCTGAAATTTCAGTAACACCATTTTTTTATACTACTGAGAATTGTTTGTTGCTAGGGTCGGCGTAAGTATGGAATTGCCTTTGGTTTTCAAAAAAGTTTCGAACAACCGCACGATAATCTTCAATCGTGGTCATTTGGATTTTCAATTTGTTTGATTTTAATTCAGTAGAAAAGATACTTTTCGCTATTAATTTTAGGGTTATCATTAAGTCACTGAACGTGGATTTTTCGTCCGTCGATAAATAGGAGGAATTTTGAAGTTTCAACTGGCGAATCATCGAGACTTTGTTCGTTGTTTAAATTTCCAAATCTGTTAGCAATTGTAACGCTATATAAATTTTGTAAAGAACCTGTAGAGTTTATCTCCCCACTTGATGTTGCACTACCTTGTGACGTCCCTGATGAGAATTGCGTCGCACCTAATTTTTCACTTTCGCGCACCGATACACCATTTGAACGTTTACTTTCGCTCGATTCTGCTTCTTCGTCGCATGCGCGTTTGTTTTGCGACACTGGTACCTGGTCTGCTGAGCTGGATGTTTCCAAATGTTGATGCGAGCCCGTCTGTTGATTCTGCTGACTTTTCAATAATACCTGAAGAGGTGGTGACGACGAGTAGTTCTGGCTGGCGTTTAACAAGGCTGGGTTGATGTTGCCCTCCATGCTGGTCGGGGCTGGCGTTGCTGCGAGGCTCGTGTCCATGGCCTCGCTGCTTGTTGGAAATGGCGACACTGGGGGAACGACACAGTGGTCGCCGCTATTTAGGGTCAGCAGGGCTTCGGTTATAGTGCTGCCCTGTGGATGGGTTAATGGCGTAAGCCATTTACTTTTCCCTGGTGTATTCAGACACTAGAGAATGTTTACGCACTGAGTCACAACACTATTCACCGAGTTCACTAGTGAGAGACGCCCGATGTGCACGGCACGGCTGCTCGGACTCGACTAACTTCAGAAGGACCCTGAGCAGAAAAGGGGAGGGAAGGAGGGACAGACGCGGACGGCGGTCGAAAACCTTGTCAGTGGGTTGTTTTTGCCGATATTTCCGGCAACATAAGTGGGAAAACATTTACACCCGTTAATTTTGTTTCTATTCAGGAAGAAAGGTTTACTTTTGTAGATACTGGAACAATGGCGAAGTGTTTAAAGTGTTCGAAAGAACTGCAGTATGTTAAAAAATTCCAACCTACAGATGCATTACGTAGCTTTGTGACTCAGATAAATCAGCGAGATTAAAATAAATTCTGAGAATTGACATTGTTCGCAATCATGGGATAAGTAAAGGAATTTGTTGATAGAAGATTATGGAAAAGATACTGAAAATCACGAGGATTTACAACATTCTCAAACAAAATTGTACATAAGAAAATCAAGGCTTGGGTCCAAATTCTCTCACGTGATTCCTATCGGGTACCTATTTGTTAACATTACATATCGTTTAAAAACAAGCTATTTCTTAATATTATATACTGTTGAATAAAATATCATTGTCGTAAAATGTGAAAAGTGTCTTTTCCAAAAATATTACCTAATAGAACAATGCAAGAGGAATTACAGTACTGGTTATGATAAACAGACGAATATTGTTTTGAGTTATGTAATAATGTATGTACTATTATATAATCCTACATATTGTTTTTGAACAATAAACATTTTAAATAATAATTACCTGTTTAAATATAATTATCGATTTTCCTAGCGAACCTTTTCCCCCACCTCCGTACAATCATTGGAACACTGTGCGCTTGCCACCGCGTCGAGCTCTGCCATTCTCGGTAGATCGGTTTGGAGCAAGAGAGCAGTTTTCGTGACGCCACAGAGCATTGAGTTGGCAACCACTATTGTAGAACGCCATTGCACCCATTATGTGGGTCCTGAACGTCAAACGTCAAGACAATGGATCTGGTTCCGATTTATGTCTCAGTGATCTGCCATCGCTAAGGTAGTCGCTGAAGCAATTGGAAAACGAAATAAGTGTCAAAACGATTAGGATACATGGTTCTGAACATTTATCCAATTTCCTTCCTGTTGTTTCTATCTAGGGGGCAGCAGCAGTGGGCCGACGTCCTGACCTTCAACCCCTGCCCTGTGCGCCGCGCCGCGCCCCGACCGGTCGCCGGTCGGAGGGGGCGGCATGTCGGGCTCCTGCTGCACCGAATTCGGAAACACCCTCAACCTCGGCCACGTCGGCGAGCTCAATGTGCGCGCGCGGGAAGTGACGGTGAGCGAAAGGGTGATTTTTCTGTATATATATCCTGCATCAGGATGTTGGTATAAGAGCAAAACTCCAACACCGTTGGACCGATCTCCATGAAAGTTGGCAGTTCTACGTGTTTTTTCACCGAGGTTTATGTGTTGTTAATTCTGTTGTAACCCCACTACATGGCGCTAGATATTCACTACATTTCCACTACATATTCACGTCAAATGCAACCTGCAACACACTCGGCAACATTTTGAATCTATATCGTTAAATAACTCCTAAACGAGGCGTTCAACGGCATTAAAAACTAAAATTTTGAGGCCGGAGGCCTCAAAGTAAAGTTTCTCTACACGGTAATCTACAGAATGAATATTCTATTACATTTTTGCTGGTACGGCGCTTCCCGATATTACCTCACCTGCTCAGAGACGTGCAGAATCTGCAAGTAAATGTGAATGAGAAGGACAGAGAACGGCAGAGGCAGAGAGAGAGAGAGAGAGAGAGACAGACAGACAGGGACGGGGTGAGAGGGGGAGGGAGAGACAGTGAGAAACGTAGATGGGAGGGGAAAGAGGGAAATGAAGGGCAGAACAACGTCTGCCGGGTTTTCCTAGTCCTACATAAATCACAATCACAATCATCCTTCTGGGATGAAAAATTTCACCTGATTTGGCGATGCATTCTAAGTAACAAATGCCAATATGAAAATGAATCTTTTACTGAAGCCATTTACCAAGAGACGGTGACACAAACGTGCACCAACTTTAGAGAGTGTCACAGAAAATTGTAACAAACATACGTCCCAAATTTTAAACACGACCTGCAAACATTACTATTTAATACTAGTTGAATGTGGCGTCGCCGACGATGTAAACTGTTTTAAAAGTATATTCACGTGTTGAAAATTTATTTCATACTTCATTTCCTTCATGGGTAGCTTTGTTTAAATATGTTCTTACAGTATGGCATTGGACTTACAAATGAATCGTAGTATCTTCATTCTCTAACATTACTCACAGTTTTGTTTTCTCCGTATTCACTTGAAATTCTTCAAATTTAATAAGTTCCAAAGCAATACTGTTCGTAGGTTTTTGCAAATTTATTTAGAAAAACAAGGTTGGTCAATCTTAAACCATCCACCGACACCCCCTCCCCTGTCTGTCGGGCGCCCGACGCGCACAGGCGCATTATGAAAGCCTCGCTTGTTCAACTGTTCCCACGGGACGCATCCACTCACACTAACACACCCACGGACACAAATACTACGACAGTTTTCGTCGACCCGGCCGCAAGCGTTTTCACACAAAAGCGACCACCTCACTCACTTCAGAACTATCGTGGACGCTGGATCGCTGTTGTGAGCGGACGCACTTCTCGTGCGCTGCTGTGAATATTGAACTAATTGCGACGTTTTTTTACTTGCAATCTCTACTTAACTAATTGCGACGTTCTTATACGTGCAATCTCTTATAAACTAATTGCGACGTTCTTACTCGTGCAATATTCTATAGACTAGTTGTGAACGTGCGTAAATGACGATCAACAGCATTTGGATGAAAAACAACCTGAACTTTGGAGTGCTACACAACTACTGACAACTACCAGAACTTCGAGTATCTTCGTAGAACTTCTAGACCTCTAGTATCTGCGTAGTGCTGCCCGGTCATCTAGTGTCGACGTAGAACTGTTTACGCCTCATCCAGAATTTGCTGCGAATGCCACTCCAGGCATTTACGCTCACAACCTCCAAGTAAAGAACGACTGTTGCTATCCTGACTACATAGATGAGTAATAAAAATCAACTCTCTTTAACTGAGCATCTGGTGAACGTTCAATAACTGAATTTCTCACAGCAGTATAATTTGGATTGCAAATTTCAAATACCTAGTATTGTTTATGTAATAATCGTACCATAACCAAACAAAACTTTATCAACAAACAATTTCATTGGTGCAAATAAAATAACTAAATCTCAGCTATATTTATTTGTTATTGATTCATGGTACATTATCAATTGCTACTTTTCATTCATCTTCATCTAATTTTAAGTTACCTACAAGTTTTATTATTGTATTGTTTGCATTTTAATTCAATTAAACTAGTGAACAGATTTCTGTCTATTTCTGAGCAACCAGTATTCATTCGTTCATCCGCCTGCAGCAGGCCCGCTGGGCAGAATCAGCTGCTCAGGAAAAAATAATGGTAATAGGCTTACGGATAAAAATTAAAATGAAATTGGCCGCGCAATTCACTCGTTCACTTAAAGGTGTCACATCAGTGCCAACGTTATGAAAGAAAATTATGGCGTTTTGAGCGAAAAATGGCTTTGGGTACAGGAGTTTAATCAACACAACTTAAATAGATCTATTTAGGTGGCGTTGGTTTAATTCTCGGTATACCGGGAACCATACATTATGAGGAACCAGATTATCATTTAGGTGAGGTCATCATTCCAAGAGTCGCGTCATGCAAGCATTTAGGCATTCATCTAGATAGTAAATTAGGATGGAAGAAGCATATAAACCAAGTAGTGAGAAAAACGTGGAAGTCCTTGCATTTTGTAACGCGAATTCTAAAGAAAAGTTTTACAAACGCCAAAGAATTAGCGTATCTTTCGTTGGTTCGCCCTCTAATGGAATACGGAGTAGCATGTTGGGATACGTACAGAAAGTACCAATAGAATTAATGCAATAAAAAGTCATGGGAACCTCTAGAAACGAGAAGAACAAGGGCGAGGCTTTGTGCACTTTATAAATCGTACGTAGGTCAGTCAGCTTGGAAGGAAATTCAGGTTAGACTAGAATTATTTAGGCTGAAGCGATCACACCTACAAAATTCGAAGAAGAAAACAAAATTCAGATTTTGGGAAATTTTCATTTTGTAACAGAGCAATTAGAGATTGGAACAGTTTACCCTCAGCAACAAAGTCTTTCCTCTAAGTGTCCGAAGTCCAATGCTGCCAAAACCCATATTAATAAATTACAAATTCTCCAAAATAAATTCATCAGGAAAATATTTCACGCACCCTGGTATATTCCCAATTCTCAACTCCATAATGAACTGAAAATTGACACTATCAACTTCCTAATTCGTTCAAAAAGTCTTAAATTTTTCATCTCCTTAGATGACTTACAACAGACCCGCACTTTCAATTTAGGTCAAATCTATCATTTTCCTCGACGTATACTATCAAAATTTCCTAAAGATATATTTCATCCACCATAATTACTACATTTACAACATATTATCCTTCTATTCAAAATCTTTTTTACAAACTTCTTTTTTTTTCATAGCATAACCTTTTCAAAAATTTAATTGTTAATAATTCCTACTACAGGTTCCAGTGAGTATCAAATCGCCAGTTATTTGTTTGTAATGTCCAAACCCCTGAAAGACAAATATGTCGAACAGGTAGAAATAAATTTTAAAAAAAGCAATTAGAGATTGGAACAGTTTACCCTCAGCAACAAAGTCTTTCCTCTAAGTGTCCGAAGTTTTAAAAATAAGTTAGAACAAGCTGGGAGTAATAGATGTTAAACGAGTAAGTAGTAAGAGCTGTAAAGTGTGATGAAGTGGTGTGAAGTGCTGGTCAGTGTAATTCAAAGCAAAACAGTGCAGTGCAGTGCAGTGAAGTGTAGTGAACGCGATCAATGCCTTTTTTCAGTCAAATTTAGCCAATATCTGTGTAAATTATAGTGATATTTAGTATCACCAACATATAATTGTATATCATGCTAGAGTTGAAATGATTGTTATAACACTTAATATTAGAGATAGTATGATTTTTTTTGTATTGTACTCGTTTATTATTATTATTTTTATTATTATTATTATTATTATTATTATTATAATTACTGTTAATTAACTAACCCAATTGCAGTTCAAATAAAAGTATGTATACTCACAAGGATCGCACCACCAAAACACGCAAATACACGTATTTGGAAATTTCTTGGAATCTTCTGGCCGGATCCAAACACAAATTATCAGTTCCCCACCAGGAGATTGAGACGCGTCGAATGACACCTCATATGACTCGATTGGTGCACGGAAAGTGGTATTTCCGTGATTGACGGAATTGCACATCCACACTCGGAGTTGCTCAAGTTCTCTACAGGGATTGTCACTCAGAGCTAACGTACGAGCTAACCTATTGTATTTTCTCAGAGGTTTCTGCTCTTCTTGCAGATACTTCTGCTGAAAAGGTATTAAATTACATGTCTGACCATCAGAATTAAACCCCTTCATTTTTAACTGAGGTGACATTGGAAATCCCTCTGAAGTACATTTGAAGTGCGAACCATTATTTGTAATATGTGAACATATTGCTTGCAAATAATTTTGAGTACGATAAAAAATATCGGACATTTTCATACTAATAATAGATTTATAATAAACTCTGCAAGCTTTTCAAAGACATTTTTTTATTATCTATTCGTTAGATTTTCTGATTCTTGGAATTTTAGGTGAAAACCTTCAAAATGTCGTTCCACAGTTCCTAATTGACGTCAAACAAACGTGGTTTCTCCTGTAGTGAATAAATTCCGGAACTAATATCGTACATCAAAATACTGATTATCTGCATGATTGACGATTCATGTCTCTAAAATATCTTGCTTCGAAGCGCACAGAACAAGAAGAACGTTCCTCTAATTAATCTGTAATGAAGAGGTCAAGCAAGCCGAGATTATCGATATGAATTAAATGTATCTGTACCCATTCGGTGAATTAGTAATGTGTTACTAATTACTAATTCGGTGAAGTTTACTAATATAACGGCAAGTGATTTATGTACGGATATTTTATACCCAAAGAACTTCATGTTCCGAAAATTAGAAAACGCGATGTTGTGATTATTTAAATAATTTGAAACATATCATTATTTGAAGAAATCTGTATTGTGAATGTTGTATTCATATTCTATATTTTTAACTCTTACATTTTTTTAGTCGCACTTTTAAGCCACAATAATCAAGCATTATGTTACGCAGGTGGTCAGTGCGCCGCCGCCGCCCTCGTCGCGGCCCACTTCAAAGAAAAAGAAGAAAAAAAGAAAATGCTCA
>JAHLJT010009419.1:134404200-134426281 GCA_031308135.1 Acheta domesticus
TTGTTTCAAGCTTTATTAGGTCGTAAAAGAAACAAAAGCGGGAAAGGTACAAAAGGCAAGAGAAAAGTAAGTCTCAAAGGATAACGCAGTCATCGACATACAAATATCTAGACCAGAGGTTCGCAAACTGTGAGGCGGTAGGCCCCAGGTGCGGGTCAATTGCTGTAGAAGGGGGCGCGAGAAATTTTGAAAAAAACATTTTATTTATTGGTAAAGCAGGGAAATTTCTTTCTCTAACGAACTTGGAGCTCTCTGTCGGGCTCCAAGTTTTGTCTTTAAGTATCCTCCTCGCAGGTACCATTAACATAATTTTTTAACTTATTGAATTAAAGACGCAAATCTGTTAGGTGCCACAACTGATCGAAAATAAACATCTTTGCAAAACCTAATATTTTCAATTCCAAATTCTACATATTTCTCCATTAATTTGATTTTAAAGCAAAACATTTGTTGAATTTTTTTTGCAAAATGCACATTTATTAAGCAAGCTTAATTCGATAATTTGTCTTTTTACACTGGTTCTCTGTGCAATCCAATCACCTGAGTACGTTCTCTACGTTCTTCATCAATTTTTAAAAACGCTCGCTAATAATCATATATTTGTTTGTAAATTGTTTTATTTAATTTGAATGTTGATTTTTCGATGTCTTATAATAGTAGAAATAACATTTAATAGCTGAATTTTTGCATTAGCATATATTTGCTTTATGAAAAAATGCTAAGAGGTATATTGTAACAAAATATATGATAGAATATATACGTAATTCGTTATGGAGGGTGCGGTGATTACCAAGGTGGCGGGTGCAAGCTGAAAAGTTTGAGAACCTCTTTAGACTGTTAGTTTAAGAGAGTATGTTCAAAAGTGGACAAAATGTATATCTGCCAGTTTACAGGATAAATTGTTTTTCTGTTGGACGAAGAGCCAAAAATTGTGTAAGCTGTGAATAATTCCATATTTATACGTTTCCAGGAATACAATTGTTAGGCCGAAAGAAAAAATATTATTTTTAATTTATCACCTCACGTAATAAGATAAATTTTTGTAATGGTGTGCAGAATATCAGCGATTTATCAACAAAAAAAACCTGATTTCTGAGCCCAGGTGAAAAAGTGAATAAATCTTGCTTCCAATTATTTCTTCAGAAAATTACTAAATTATTTCTTCTATCATGTGTCGTTAGAACCCATGTTTTAATACCTTACTAATTAGAATATATGGCTAAATGTCTCTCCTTGTGTTGTTAAATTGTGTGTCCTTGAATTGATAAATTGGTTGACGGCAAAACGTCCGCCAGTCTGTATACCTATCTGTTCATTCTGCGTTGAGCCAGCGACCAGTACACATTGTGCTCCGCACAGCTCAGAACGTTTCAACTTGAAGCAGTGCAGTATCAGTGACGAAGTATGTGTTCCAACCAATTAATTAAACATCACAAGTGTAGTGAATCGTTCTAAAGTCGTGCTATTGATTTTTAAACATAAATAGAAGTTTTCAACCACCAAGCCCTGACCTAGGTCAGAGCATAGCGGGAGCCATGGCGCTCTTCTGCAACACAGCCGAAATGGAAGTCACCTACAGCAACAACCATCACGGGGATCAACATGTCTCCATGTCCTCGCAGATTCATCAGGCAGCTCCTTCATTCACATCATTGGATACAGCCAGAACCTGCAGGCAACAAACCCCGAACATGGAAACGGTACCGCAGCCATCGACCCAACACAAGGCTCCAGTAAGGTCAGTCATATCGACGCGGCCAGCGGCCTGCCTCGCGGCCAAGTGCGCTTCTGTGCGCTTCTGTGCGCCACGACCCCGCCAGCATCGAAGGCAGTGATAAGACCAGTAACAGTGTAAATAGAGGCCACGGTGACAATATACCCCCAGGCAGTCCATCAAAAAAACCATCCAGTGGTAGTGAATATAATGTACCTATTAGCAATAGATATGCTCCTCTTGAAAATAATAGTGACCAAGACAAAATATTCAACTATCTAGACGACGAGGAAACACACGAAGTCGAGAATATAAAAATACCCCCCATATTTGTGAAAGATATTCCGAACATTAATAATTTCAACAAAGATATTAAAAAGCAAATTACCACCCAATTCACCTCAGATACGGTTAACAACAAAATTAAGTTATCCGTCAAGTACATTACGGACTTTAGAAAGGCTATTAAATATCTATTAAGCACAAATAGACAATTCCATACTTACAAGGATCCTATGAACAAGAAATTCTCAGTAGTTTTCAAAAACATTCATCAGAGTCGGTAACTCAGCAAGAGATATACGAAGATTTAATTCCAAAATACCCTTCATTGATCAGTGTCTCAGGATTACACAAAGACAATATTCCCATTCCGGTTATTGTAGCAGAGTTTGACGGACAACAAATTGTTGAGGAAGTGCTAAAAATTAATGCAATTTGTAATCAAAACTGAAAAAAGACGTAAAACAATGGTCCCAATACAATGTTTAAGGTGTCTGGACTTTGGCCATACAAGGAATAACTGTAATAATGAAATTGTATGTGCATACTGTGTAAACGACCATTACACGGTAAATTGTTTACATGTCACAACTGCAAGGGCCCGCACCGTGCGGACATTCGGTCCGCAGAATGTAATTATTTCAAAAAAATTTCAGACAGCAACTAAAGCAACTCTAAAGCTACTACTTCCCAGAAAAATCCACAAACCAACACCTCCGCCTATATACTTACACAACGCAAGTTTTCCTTATCTTCGATTTAATCGAACCATACCAAACTTCACATATCAAGAAAACCCAAACCACAAACCAGCGTAACAATCAAAACACACACCAAAATGTAAATAATAACAATAATAATAACAACACTAACCCTCTATGCACACTATAGTCAACAACATTACAAATTATTTAATGGACATAATCAATAGTATCATTCCAACCATAATAAACAGTATTCAAAATTCAATCACATCTTACTTTAATAACAATAATGCCAGAACAGTGTAATAAAGAATTAATCCTACTAAACTGGAACGCTAATAACATATCAAACAAACAAAAAACGAACTAAAATATTTCTTAAAAGATAAAGGAATACAAATCGCATGAATCATTGAAACGCGCCTAAGTGCAGACAAGACATTTAACATACCAGGATATAACGTAATAAGAAAAGACAGATAAGATCAAAAAGGGGGAGGAGAACTCGTTGAAAAATCAATTCCATACATGATAACAAGCACACCTCACACACCAGGGTTTGAAACAATTACAATTAAAATCACAACCGTAATATCAGCATATAAACCATCCCATATTAAAATTAAAAATACCAACATAAGTTCCCTTCTTCAACAGAATACGCTTATGAATCTACTAGGTGATTTGAACGCAAAACATGTTAATTTTGGGTGCAGAGTTTCCAACAATGCAGGCTCTCAACTACTCAAAATAATAACAGACTTAAACTTGAACATACTTACGCCATACGAACCAACTCATTTCCCACACGACAGCAGCAAGCACCCGGAGGCATTAGATATAGCAATTAATAACACAAGTACAGTATATCATTCAACCCCAGTATTCGAGATGGATTCAGACCATCTTTCAGTTTTAACAACCACTAAAATTAAACCTCCCCCACATGCTCAACTCAGAAACTAAACACTCAAAACATAAATTGGGAAACATTTAGGAAAATAGAGAGAGCCAAGGCACCACAATTCAAACTATTAAACTCTCCCATAGAAATAGAAAAATCAGTCATGCAGATAAATGAAATAATAACAAACACAATAAAGCACTTACAAGACAACAAACCCACATATTCTTTCAAACAGACAAAACCAAAACTACCAAAAGAGATAATAGAAATAATCAACACACACAACAAAACTAGAAGGCTATGAAGCAAGAATAGAATTTCCCAACTGAAAAAAGAACTAAATCTCCTCAATGAAATAACAAAAAAGGCAATAAATATACACACCCAACAATCCTTTGACAGCAAAATAGAATCATTAAATACCTCAAACAAATCACTATGGCACTTCTCAATATGTCTTCTAAATAAAACAATAACCATGCCACCACTCAACCCGACACAAGTTATAAAATATGCTCCACAAGATAAGGCAGAAGCACTACAGAACACTTCGCTCAAACATTCAAGCCTAATAATGCACCCGTACACCCAGACCCCCAAGCAATAATTGATTCAAATGAAGCACCAAACTATGACGTCCCACAGAGAATAAAATTCAATTCACCTACTGAAGTCAAAAACCCCATACAAAATTTGCCTAAAAGAAAAGCTCCCGGACATGACCTAATTAACAACCAAATATAAAAAAACCTGCCCACAACCACAATCGCATACATAAACAACATCTGTAATTCATCATTCAGACTAGGCTATTTCCCAAGAACTTGGAAAATATCAAATATAATCCCGATCCCTAAACCAAGCACAAATCATAGCCTTGCAGCGAATTACAGACCAATAAGTCCACTCCCAACTATGTTTAAATTATTTGAAAAAATAATTTTAAAAAGACTTAATAACCATCTAACAAAATCAGAAGCTATTCCAAACCATCAATTTGGTTTTAGAAATCGTATCTCAACAGCACATCAATTGCTTAGGATTACTGAATACATTCACACTGCCTTCCAAGAAAAGAAACACACAATAGTAACACTCTTAGATGTATCTCAAGCATTTGATAGAGTCTGGCACCCCGGATTAATATACAAACTCAAAACAATAGGAACACCTGAATTCTTACTAAATATTATCACACAATTTATATCAGACAAATCCTTCGTAGTAACCATAGACAATCATAGCTCCAACCCACGCACTATAGAAGCAGGACTTTCACAAGGCTCACCCCTATCCCCAACGCTATTCAATATTTACACAGCAGATATCCCCACCACACGCTACACACAATTTGCACAGTTTGCTGACGATAAGCAATAATTCACATCAAGTTGCACCCTGACATATAGCAGCACAAAAATTCAACATTTGAATAAAATAGTCGAATAGGCAATAAAATGGAAAATAAAACTAAATCCAAATAAATCAAAATAAAAAAAAATTATTAAGACCATTCTCTGCTCCTCACCCATTACTATTAAACAATAGTCAAATAAACTGGACACCATCAAATCAACCTACAAAAAACTTAGGACTAAATCTTGACACAAGACTAAACTGGAAAAACCACATAAACATCAATACACAACTGGCTAAAATCAAATTAATCCAACTCAAGCCAATACTTAATAAAAGCTCCAAACTTTCACTAACAAATGCAATAACACTATATAAAACTATCATAAGACCCGTAACGCTATAAGCTTGTCCAATCTGGACAAATGCTGCACCATCCAATGTAAATAAAATACAAATATTAAAGAACAGATTCCTCAGAATAATCACCAACGCCCCATGGTTCATTTCAAACCATCAACTTCCTAGAGAATTAAACATGAACTCAATCACCCATCAAATTGCACGCCTATCCAATAACTTCTTCTCCAATATAAACTCAATAGATCAATAGATCAACTCAAACAATACAATTTAGCCTCAAAAAACAACACACAGACCCGAATAAACAATAGATACCCATTCGATTCCTTCCTAAAAATATTCTCAAACAATTGTGAACTGTAGGTACTCTCATGAGGTATCTACCCCAATGTAGTAGAAATAGTAGAACAGGTTAAGCAATAGTTAGTAGTAAGTCATCAATACATATGAAGAGTGTTAACTGATCTATGTACAACCCAACAAGTATTAAATAAAATAAAATAAATAAAGATATAACCTGTCTGTCCGTCCTGTCTGGTCAACGCTAGCGCCTAAATCGTTGAACCGATTTACGCCAGTATTAATACTCTCCGATAGATCTGAACGAACTCAAGGTCCTACGAGTCAGAAATTGATATTTTGATTTGAAGGCGAATACGAAATGGATATTTATTTTTCTTACGTAAAGCCTCAACATTTTCAAAATTTTCCCAAAAATGGCTCAAAAATTTTGGATTAAAGTTTGTCTTCCAATAAGATAAATTTTGCAAACACTTAAAAAATCACGTAGACTTTCTTTTCGTTGAAATTTGATTTTTCGAAAATTGCAAAAGTTCAAAACGTTTTGGATGACTTCCATAGAAATGAAGATTGGGATGAAAAATGTTGATAAAGGCAGAACTTAAAATAAGGTCATGTACAATTTTTCGAAAATATGAGTAGTTTTTGTGTAATTACGTCTGAAACAAAGGGTTTTTTAAACAATTATATTCTCAAAAAGTGCTCCAAGTTTTGTCTTTAAATATCCTCCTCGCAGGTAACATAGGATGGAAAAGAAAATTGTAGAGTTCCCACTTGAACACTGTTTTTTTAAAAATTGCAAAACATTAATATTTCAAAAGAATAATACTGACGTTAGAGATTTTTGTCTTAAATGAAATGTTTAAAAAATATGTCTTTAAAAATAATCTTGCTCATGTTATTGAAAAAATGAGTCATTTTCACGTAATTTCTGCTTGAAGTTAATGCAGAGTATATTTTATTCTTAAACGTGGTTCCAATTTTTTAAAATATTTTATTTGATAGAGAAAATCACACTAAAGAAATTCCGCAGGTCTCATTGTCGGTGAACTGTTTTTCTTTTTGAAAATCGCAAACAAAAATTAACATAGCAGAACTACAATATTGGTAGTAGGCAGTTTTTATTTTAATAAAATATGACATTTAAAATTAGATTTTGAAATAATATTGTATAAAGGAAAGTCTCTGAATTTTCGAAAATTACAAATGCAAAAGATCAACTGTTTTTAAGCGTCAAAAAGATTGAGTATACCCGTGCTTCCAATGGTGAACTGGTAACGTGCCATTTTCTTTGTAAGTATTTCGTGCACAAATTTCATTGCATTGCGCGAAAACTATTAAAATTTTGAAAAAAATGTGCAGGACCTTAATGAAAGAACTAATTCTGGAGAATAAATTTCACTTGAAGGAAAAATCTCTATATTCAATTTTGTAGTTGTAGGAAGACGGCGAAAAAAGTCTATCTTTTAAAATTTTCAATTATTCAGAGTTAACAGTAAAAATCTCATCTACACCACCTTTATTTATCTCCATTCTTGCACGAAATTTAAAGAAATAATTTTTCAGAACGACAGGGTTTATTCAATTTGGAAAAAAACTACGTATATTTTAGGCGCTACTGATGTTCATAGACGACAGACAGACAAATGGACGGACAGACAGATAACCGGACGAACGTTTTGAAAAAAAACAACTCTTTTTTGGTACTAGGGGACCTCAAAACATGTACTATTTCATATTTCAGTATTTCAAACTCGTATTTCCGTTGAAATCTCGAAGTCGATGTTTTGTTCACAAGCTACATGCGGATGGGCAGATGGGCAGACAGACGGACGGACGTTTTAAAAAAAGAACTTTTTCGGTATTAGGGGACCCCAAAAATTTTATTTCTGTTGAAATCTCGAAATCGATTTTCCGCAGAATCACACAACTTTCTCTGTAAAAAACAAGACAGTAAAGACAGTAAAAATCGCACGGATAGTTTAGGCGCATGTGTTTACATACACCCCATGGACAGACGGTCGGAGAGACAGATGGACGAACAAAGGGATGGACGAGCACCTTTCTTCGGTGTCAGTGAGCCCTAAAACAAACATTTCCGTTGAAATCTCAAAATCGATTTTCCGCAGTATTACATAACTTTTTCTATACTACGTATACGAGTCAGTAACTAGAGGTGATACAGAATGGCACAGGCTTTCCCGTATTAGTTTTCTATTTTCTTTGGTCCCGGGTAACGAAGTTCTTGCCATTCTGTAGCACCATTAGTTTTTTCTTAATTGAGCAACTGGATTTATTCACTTTTTCGTCATCAGGGCCCGGCAATGAATTTTTTCTGCCGAAAATCCGCCGTTTTTTCACGCAGCATTACATAACATCCCCTACACTACGCATATTGCGTTGTAGTAAGTAAAGACGTAAGTATACGGGAAAGTAAAACGGAACGTGCTCCTCCCGGCAGTGCGGCAACAGGCGGCGGCGCCGGGTGTGCTCGTCGGACTCGGAAGACAACTGCCTGCGTGCGTTCCGCGAGTGCGAGTGCAAGCCGCCTCTGTCCAGGACGTCGCTGCACACTGCGCCCATCGCCTCGCAGCCGCTCCCGCCTGCCACCAACTCTTACTGGACGCAGACGTCGCCTTCCATGTACGAGATGACGATTCTCCTCTCGACTCTCTCTCTATTTCTCTCTTCTCCCCTCTCCCTCGCACTCTCACTCTCTCTCCTCCTCTCTCTATCTGTCTTGTCTACATGTAGGTAGTTAGGTAAAACCTGTTTAAGGCGGAATCGTTTGAGTCCAACATTTTTATCCGTCATGTACGGGTTTCCCGCTTATTCAGGTTTGCAATAAAAACTCTCAATTCAGAAAACGCAATCGTTCAAAGATAGAATAGGTTGTTTGTTATCTCACTTAAAAGCTGCATTTCAAAGAAACGAAGACGTCCTGAAAGAGACAAAGAAAATGACGTACAACAACGCAACATGAAGACTAATGAAACAATAAAATAAACTCCATAAAAAAACAATAAATGTTTCCTTCGGTGTTTTTAGGAACAGATCAATTCATCTGATGATTTAGGCTCATGAAGGTCAGTGCTATTACAAATAAACCGTGGCTTTCGCACGTGTAGCGTGGAAAACACGACCGACGAGGGTAGCTCTGAGTCTCTCGTGGCATGTTATCGCCACAGTTATAAGTCAATGCTTTCCGTTGTTTCACGCCTTATCTAGAATTTTTTACACTTTCGTACTAAAAATTCCTTTCCGTTTCCGCGTTAGGCAGTTTTATGGATTATCCAGTGTACTTTTCATTTAAAAAATGGTCCGTTTTGAGATTTTTCCGTCGAAGGCAGGTTTTCGCCTTATCCAGGTTCTGCCTGAGACAGGTATACAGGGAAATTTATGGGTTTGTACTATTTATAAGAAATCCTTAATAGAAAACTACTTTGAGGTAGATAAAAATTTCCCTGGGGGATGCATCAGACATAATTAAGACGAAAAATATAGAATGTATATTTTGCTATAACTAGTGGTGCTACAGAATGGCACAGACTTTCCCGTATTAGTTTCTATTTCCTTTGGTCTCGGCTTAAGTACATTTTTTGACATTTAATAATTTTTTGGCTTCCCAATAGTAGAACGGAAATAAAATTTTCACAATATTAGAGATCAGTAAAACCTCCTCATAAATAGCAATTTTCTTTGAAAAATTTGAAGCCATTTTTAAGAAAATGACGTTTAAGCGCTATTGTAAATGCGGAAATCGAAGCTCTCTTTCACAAGAATCTTTTGTGATTTGGAAAAAACTTCATTAGAATTCATTTGAGGCACTTTAACTCAGAAATACAACAGCGTTTACAATTTCCTGGAAATGTGCATATTAACGGTGTGTGTGTGTGTGTGTGTGTGTGTGTGTGTGTGTGTGCGCGCGCGCGCGTGTGTGTGTATGTGTGTGTCACCTTTCAAAAAAAATACAATTTGTGTAATTTTTGAAAGAGCAAAAAGTATCCAAAAATGAACTTAAGTCATTTTAAGCAGTGCAATTAACACTATTCGTTTGAAAAGTTTGAAGAAGAAAAAAATTGAAGCTATTTATGAGAAAATGGCGTTTAATTGTTTCTGAAAATAAGGAAGTTTGGGCTAATTTTCACACAAAACGGTTGCGTTTTCGAGAATATTTATATTACATTATTTAAAGCAGATGTACAGGTAAAAGTAATAATGGAACAAATCGCCGCTATTGTAAATATTAACGACGTGAGTGACAAGTCAAAAAATTACATTTTTTTAAATTTTTGAAAAAAGAAGCGAATAAAGTAATATGGGTCTATGCCATCTCATAGATTACATTTCCCTACCAAAGTTTAAAGAAAAAAAATTGGTATCTGAACTGAGAGTAATCATTTCCACTGTCTCTTCAGCGATTCTGTTCAGGAGGTCCTAAGGATCGAGTCGCATCGCTGACCTCTTCAAGCAAGGTCAGCTCACGAGACAGGAATGTGTCACATGTTTTTACTTTCTCGCTATGGAGTAGAGAGAAAGGTATCTAATGCTGCGCGAAAAAACGGCGAATTTTCGGCAGAAAAACTCAATTACAACAATACAGTTGCTAAATTTAGAAAAAAATCCTCTAACACGTGTTGCCAGAATCCATATTTTGTGGGTCCTTGATACCGAAATATCGAATGACGGCAAAACGCCTGTCTGCCCGTCCGTTTGTCTCTCCGGCTGTTTTCCAAAAAATAAATTTAAATGGCTCCAATGTTTTTAATTACATTTTTTGCATAATCTGAAGGACGTTTATGAGAATGATGCAGGTCTTATGTTCGTTGAAAATTGCAAAAGTTCCAAAATTTTTTCGGAGTTTACAATTAAAATATTAAAGATACAGATTCTTCCCTTAGTGAAATCTGTTCCACAAAGATATGTTTTGAAGGAAGGTTAAGTACAATTTTTCGAAAATTTCGGGACTGTTGCATATTTAAAGTAAAAATACGGGTGAGAAAGTACGTGCTGTTTTAGCACCCCTAGTTCTTTCGTGGGATTTAGGATATTGTCGCGTCAGCTGTCATATGATTTATGCTGTTTTTTTCGCAACCAGGGAATTCATTTACATTTTTATTAATATACAAATATTATATATTTATTTATTTTCGAACTGAAACTTGTTTAAAATACTTGAAATGTTTGTCTGTCGCTCCTAGGAACCAGCTAGGGGGACCGCCTCCGCCACCGTACAGTTCATATTGGACTCAGACCTCTCCGTCCGTGTATCACATGCCGCCGGCCCGCCCGCACACGACGTACTGGACTCAAACTGATTTCCCTCCACCGCCATCACCACAGGCAGGACCAAAGAATAACTTATGCTTAGATTTTTCTATAGAGGCCGATGACATTAGTTCATTGTTACACCTCATGCCGTAGTAAAATTAATATTTTAAATTAATTCGCGAATGCCCTTCTCAACAGGGCTCGTGGCCTCAGAAATGTGCTTACCACTGTTAAAAAGGTTCGTTTTATAAGACAAGAAATGTGACAATGACTTAATGTCAGCGGCTACTATAGAAAAGTATAAGAGTGTCTGTTTTACGGGTTTTGAGACCCTGAAAAACCACGTATTTTCGTTTAAGGGTTCTCAACTATTCGTACGAATTGCTCATAGATGGAAAAAAATTGAAATTACATAATTCGTGAGATAATTCATAACTTCCACTTTGAAAAAAATTGTAAATATTGTTGTAAATGCGGTTGCAAAAGGCAAAGACTACTAGTAAAAGTCCCGTAAGTAATCAATTTCAAAGCAAGTGTGGAACCTGTCGCTTTTAAAGCTTAGAATTACTAGATAACTTTTAAATATTTAAATGGTCTTAAACAGATCGCAAGATTATTGTTCTTTAATTTTCTGTGGATGAGCTGTTTGCGATGTAAATACTTGATAAGTATTTCATGCATGAAAAACCTGAACACTATACCATATAATATGGAAATTATACAGTAAAAGATTATAATTAATCCCCAAATCGGTGGTCGTCGAGAATATGATAATTTGAATTTTGAAGGTATGAGTATATATGTATAACCAAACAAGAAAATATAATTGTCATGGAGCAACAAAACTGTCGAAAACGCGAGAGAGTCCGAGGTAATATGTTAAAAAGAAAAACTGGCTAATTCGTAGGCCGTTTTCAATTCGTTTTCAAAAAACATTTTCCACCACCTAAAATTTAATCACTTTAAAATTATCCTTGACGTGTTTTTTTTTACGTTTTGACCTTCTTTTTTAATTTAAACTTTCTTTCATTAAATGAGAGGCAATCATGAAAGTGTCTACGATAGGCACGATTATAAGTTACGTAACAGCTTGTAAATTGGTTGTAACATTGCCATTTGCAGAATTGGGGATGTCGGATTGTTTTCGGAAGATTTTCCCTTTCAGCAACTTTGTCATTCCACCAATACGTCCCAGTACTCTGCTGCTTTTCAATTACACCTAAACTTTCGTATACCGCTTTGTTTACATATTTTGTTGTATCTCTGTATACATATTACTTCCGGAGATATCTCATCCATATTTTGCAACCTCCCACTTAGCCTCAACTTATACGAGAACAGAAATGATGGATCTTCTAGTAAACTCACTTTGAACTTGCTATCTATGTCTTTTCTTGTAGAGTCCCCCTCTGTTATTTGATTTTTTACTTTTCCATTTCGGAAGGGTTTTCCTCTTCCAAGGCGATGATCAGATTCCCACTCTGCACTTCTATATACCCTACATTCTCTCTAACCTACAATTTACTTGATAGTTGAGGCCAGGTGTATTTTTGGATAGTTTTGTGCTGATAAAAACATTCCATGTTGTTAATAACGTTGTCCATAATGTTTGAGGATATTTTAAAAATTATTTTCATCCCTAGTCGAGATCGAAATATAATTCTCCCAATTACGAGTATTATGAAAAAATGAAACAATAGACGTTATTCTCTCTCATTTTAATGCATTTCAAAAGAGAAAAAATATACGACAGAAACACAAAAGATATAGGGGTTTGAGTAACTCAAAGGACTCAATGATTGATTTGAGGGGACAGCCAATGGACTCGTCAGGGACAGTTCATTTCGTTGATCCTAATTTGGAGAATATGTTTCGTTTCAAAGTGTGGGAATTTTGTTTGATTAGTGAGATTAATTGGGGAAATTTCCTAGTAGTGTTGGGGAAAGAGCTCGCAACACACCGTGACAAAACTGAGTTCTATTGTCATTGAAACATTTCATTCGCACGCCCGAACTCAATATCGGCACAAATAAAATATATAAACTTGTGGTACTAATTCACCAAAAAGTATTTTCATATGCTTCTAGTCTTTGAAAAGTCAATGTTAGTGTTGTTTTTGGTTTTGTAAATTGAGGTAATTTAATTGCGCCCTATCAATCTTAGCACACTTAACGCATTTTATGACAGCAGCCTCCGACTCCCTCACGTTTTCGACAGTTTTGTTGCTCCATGACAATTATATTTTCTTGTGTGGTTACATATATGTGTACCTTCAGAATTCAACAACCAACTTCAATGCTTTTGTAGCCAAGCTGTTTTTCTAAATTTATTCTATTCATTATTGGAGTTCATTTATTATCATTTATTATTTATTATTCATTTATTCAGTTATCATTATATTTTTGGAGTTCATTGAAATGTAATTTAAAATACATGTCACAGTAGGTGTATATTTACTGCAGTGATAAGTTTCCTTCTATTTTTGAATGTTCTATTTTTGTTTAAAATGAAATAAATATGTAAATTAATATGGTATTATTATTAAAATAAAGCATTTAGCTCTATAAATTTAATGTATTTATAAAAATAAATTCAAAGTGATTTTCCGTTAGAGAATTCGTATTAAGAATAGTTGAGAATTAAATTAATTTTCAACACAATAAAAATTTAAAACTGAACTACAATGTTATGTAGAAGTGATTGTAACTTTTAAATCACCAAATATCTGTCATGATATAGCAAATAATAGCAGACAAATTGTAATCTGAAAAGAAGAACATTTTTAGTTTAATAATTTTTTTATTTAACGTCAAAAACAGAAAAAACTGTGTGTGATATACTATGGGGAGAAGTGTTTTCTGTGCACATTTCCTTAAATACTGGGATTCCTACCCTAACCCACATATAAGTTAAATTCTTAATTCACATAGAAATGAGTATTTTTGGCAAGAATTGATAAATACCATTTCTAAAAGGAAATCGGCTATAGATTTTTGATTTTATCCCTCATCGTATCCGTGTAACGGAATGAATCTCTGCCGTTAGAAAATTATGAACGATAATTTGAATAACTGTATTACCCGCAGAACTCTAGAAGACGTGCACAGATAGTGAAGTTACATTTATGTCTACAAGTAAAACAAGGGCCCATCTGAGCATTTGATCGAAAGATCATGGAAACTGAACGAAAATCATGACCGAGATGAGGATCATTGACTCAGAAGCTAAGGAACAAAACTTGTTACAGGTTGTTTAGAATTATACAATTCAAATGGTAATTAATACATTCAATATCATTGTTAAAATTAATATTACTTTCCTTTTTAAAGCTTGGTATAGTCTCTAAGTGTATAGAAACAGTTATGCCGCAGAAAATATTTTTCTTGGTATTTAAACTTGTATATCGAATTTAATCGTTAAATGTCATCTGACAATGTGTTGTAAAATAATGTGTATGTATTTTATGTTAAAACACCTAGCAAATTAAACACCCTGAAATGAGAAAACTCGAAATTCATGCTAAAAATATACTTGTCTCGTTGTTGCAAATTTACATTATTCAAATGAAACGGTACCTACAGTTTTTATTGATATTATAGATAACCATGCTATTTGTTGAATGGATGTGCTATTCATGGAAGTTCAAATTGCGAGAAAATATCTAGGATTTATATTAATTAAAGCAAAATATAGACGATTGTCTTGAAAACTAAATAAATAGGAGTTCCATATTCTTCGAGGTATTAAAAAGTTTATATAATTAATCTGCAGTTGATTATAAGAAGAGTAAACACTCTGTTAAAATACACTTCCGATATTAAAAAGAATAATAACGCATACAATTTTTCACAAAATACTACAACCTAGGAATATAATTATATACATTTTGAGATGCGTCACACTTGACCAGTATTACAATAGATTCAGTAACGTCTAAAGACCATTTATATAAAAAAATGGCTTAAAACATCTCGAAAAGAAAAAGAGAAAATCATTTTTCAAGAAACTACGAAATACCACGCTGGCTCCTGGATTACTTAATGCATATTAAAAAGATGCTACGGTAAGAATTGAAATGAAGCCGAAGCCAAGAACACACTAGGCACATTCTGTAGCGGACTGTTTTGCCTCGTCTTCAGAACGCTACGAATATATTAATGTACATGACTACTTTTATCTTTAGAGTAGAATTGTCCAATTGCCAGCGGACTGTTTTTGCCTCGTCTTCAGAGAGCTACGAAGAAATTAATGTACATGACTACTTTTATCTTTAGAGTAGAACAGTCCAATTGCCAGCGGACTGTTTTTAGCCTCGTCTTCAGAGCGCTACGAATAAATGAATGTACATGACTACTTTTATCTTTAGAGTAGAAAAGTCCAATTGCCAGCGTCCTGTTTTTGCCTCGTCTTCAGAGCGCTCCGAAGAAATGAATGTACATGACTACTTTTATCTTTAGAGTAGAACAGTCCAATTGCCAGCGGACTGTTTTTGCCTCGTCTTCAGAGCGCTACGAATAAATGAATGTACATGACTACTTTTATCTTTAGAGTAGAACAGTCCAATTGCCAGCGTCCTGTTTTTGCCTCGTCTTCACAGCGCTACGAAGAAATTAATGAACATGACTTCTTTTATCTTTAGAGTAGAATTGTCCAATTGCCAGCGTCCTGTTTTTGCCTCGTCTTCACAGCGCTACGAAGAAATTAATGTACATGACTACTTTTATCTTTAGAGTAGAACAGTCCAATTGCCAGCGGACTGTTTTTAGCCTCGTCTTCAGAGCGCTACGAATAAATGAATGTACATGACTACTTTTATCTTTAGAGTAGAATTGTCCAATTGCCAGCGGACTGTTTTTGCCTCGTCCTCAGAGCGCTCCGAAGAAATGAATGTACATGACTACTTTTATCTTTAGAGTAGAATTGTCCAATTGCCAGCGGACTGTTTTTAGCCTCGTCTTCAGAGCGCTACGAATAAATGAATGTACATGACTACTTTTATCTTTAGAGTAGAACAGTCCAATTGCCAGCGGACTGTTTTTAGCCTCGTCTTCAGAGCGCTACGAATAAATGAATGTACATGACTACTTTTATCTTTAGAGTAGAATTGTCCAATTGCCAGCGGACTGTTTTTTAGCCTCGTCTTCAGAGCGCTACGAATAAATGAATGTACATGACTACTTTTATCTTTAGAGTAGAACAGTCCAATTGCCAGCGGACTGTTTTTAGCCTCGTCTTCAGAGCGCTACGAATAAATGAATGTACATGACTACTTTTATCTTTAGAGTAGAATTGTCCAATTGCCAGCGGACTGTTTTTGCCTCGTCCTCAGAGCGCTACGAAGAAATTAATGTACATGACTACTTTTATCTTTAGAGTAGAACAGTCCAATTGCCAGCGGACTGTTTTTAGCCTCGTCTTCAGAGCGCTACGAATAAATGAATGTACATGACTACTTTTATCTTTAGAGTAGAATTGTCCAATTGCCAGCGGACTGTTTTTAGCCTCGTCTTCAGAGCGCTACGAATAAATGAATGTACATGACTACTTTTATCTTTAGAGTAGAACAGTCCAATTGCCAGCGGACTGTTTTTAGCCTCGTCTTCAGAGCGCTACGAATAAATGAATGTACATGACTACTTTTATCTTTAGAGTAGAATTGTCCAATTGCCAGCGGACTGTTTTTGCCTCGTCCTCAGAGCGCTCCGAAGAAATGAATGTACATGACTACTTTTATCTTTAGAGTAGAACAGTCCAATTGCCAGCGGACTGTTTTTGCCTCGTCTTCAGAGCGCTACGAAGAAATTAATGTACATGACTACTTTTATCTTTAGAGTAGAACAGTCCAATTGCCAGCGTCCTGTTTTTGCCTCGTCTTCACAGCGCTACCAAGAAATTAATGAACATGACTTCTTTTATCTTTAGAGTAGAATTGTCCAATTGCCAGCGTCCTGTTTTTGCCTCGTCTTCACAGCGCTACGAAGAAATTAATGTACATGACTACTTTTATCTTTAGAGTAGAACAGTCCAATTGCCAGCGGACTGTTTTTAGCCTCGTCTTCAGAGCGCTACGAATAAATGAATGTACATGACTACTTTTATCTTTAGAGTAGAATTGTCCAATTGCCAGCGGACTGTTTTTGCCTCGTCTTCAGAGCGCTCCGAAGAAATGAATGTACATGACTACTTTTATCTTAGAGTAGAACAGTCCAATTGCCAGCGTCCTGTTTTTGCCTCGTCTTCACAGCGCTACGAAGAAATTAATGAACATGACTTCTTTTATCTTTAGAGTAGAATTGTCCAATTGCCAGCGGACTGTTTTTAGCCTCGTCTTCAGAGCGCTACGAAGAAATTAATGAACATGACTTCTTTTATCTTTAGAGTAGAATTGTCCAATTGCCAGCGGACTGTTTTTTGCCTCGTCTTCAGAGCGCTCCGAAGAAATGAATGTACATGACTACTTTTATCTTTAGAGTAGAATTGTCCAATTGCCAGCGGACTGTTTTTTGCCTCGTCTTCAGAGCGCTCCGAAGAAATGAATGTACATGACTACTTTTATCTTTAGAGTAGAACAGTCCAATTGCCAGCGGACTGTTTTTAGCCTCGTCTTCAGAGCGCTACGAATAAATGAATGTACATGACTACTTTTATCTTTAGAGTAGAACAGTCCAATTGCCAGCGGACTGTTTTTAGCCTCGTCTTCAGAGCGCTACGAATAAATGAATGTACATGACTACTTTTGTCTTTAGAGTAGAATTGTCCAATTGCCAGCGGACTGTTTTTAGCCTCGTCTTCAGAGCGCTACGAATAAATGAATGTACATGACTACTTTTATCTTTAGAGTAGAACAGTCCAATTGCCATCGGACTGTTTTTAGCCTCGTCTTCAGAGCGCTACGAATAAATGAATGTACATGACTACTTTTATCTTTAGAGTAGAATTGTCCAATTGCCAGCGGACTGTTTTTGCCTCGTCCTCAGAGCGCTCCGAAGAAATGAATGTACATGACTACTTTTATCTTTAGAGTAGAACAGTCCAATTGCCAGCGGACTGTTTTTGCCTCGTCTTCAGAGCGCTACGAAGAAATTAATGTACATGACTACTTTTATCTTTAGAGTAGAACAGTCCAATTGCCAGCGTCCTGTTTTTGCCTCGTCTTCACAGCGCTACGAAGAAATTAATGAACATGACTTCTTTTATCTTTAGAGTAGAATTGTCCAATTGCCAGCGTCCTGTTTTTGCCTCGTCTTCACAGCGCTACGAAGAAATTAATGTACATGACTACTTTTACCTTTAGAGTAGAACAGTCCAATTGCCAGCGGACTGTTTTTGCCTCGTCTTCAGAGCGCTACGAAGAAATTAATGTACATGACTACTTTTATCTTTAGAGTAGAACAGTCCAATTGCCAGCGTCCTGTTTTTGCCTCGTCTTCACAGCGCTACGAAGAAATTAATGTACATGACTACTTTTATCTTTAGAGTAGAACAGTCCAATTGCCAGCGGACTGTTTTTGCCTCGTCTTCAGAGCGCTACGAATAAATGAATGTACATGACTACTTTTATCTTTAGAGTAGAACAGTCCAATTGCCAGCGGACTGTTTTTGCCTCGTCTTCACAGCGCTACGAAGAAATTAATGTACATGACTACTTTTATCTTTAGAGTAGAACAGTCCAATTGCCAGCGGACTGTTTTTGCCTCGTCTTCAGAGCGCTCCGAAGAAATGAATGTACATGACTACTTTTATCTTTAGAGTAGAACAGTCCAATTGCCAGCGGACTGTTTTTGCCTCGTCTTCAGAGCGCTACGAATAAATGAATGTACATGACTTCTTTTATCTTTAGAGTAGAATTGTCCAATTGCCAGCGTCCTGTTTTTGCCTCGTCTTCACAGCGCTACGAAGAAATTAATGTACATGACTACTTTTATCTTTAGAGTAGAACAGTCCAATTGCCAGCGGACTGTTTTTGCCTCGTCTTCAGAGCGCTACGAATAAATGAATGTACATGACTACTTTTATCTTTAGAGTAGAACAGTCCAATTGCCAGCGGACTGTTTTTGCCTCGTCTTCAGAGCGCTCCGAAGAAATGAATGTACATGACTACTTTTATCTTTAGAGTAGAATTGTCCAATTGCCAGCGGACTGTTTTTGCCTCGTCTTCAGAGCGCTCCGAAGAAATGAATGTACATGACTACTTTTATCTTTAGAGTAGAACAGTCCAATTGCCAGCGGACTGTTTTTTCCTCGTCTTCAGAGCGCTACGAAGAAATTAATGTACATGACTACTTTTATCTTTAGAGTAGAACAGTCCAATTGCCAGCGTCCTGTTTTTGCCTCGTCTTCACAGCGCTACGAAGAAATTAATGAACATGACTTCTTTTATCTTTAGAGTAGAATTGTCCAATTGCCAGCGTCCTGTTTTTGCCTCGTCTTCACAGCGCTACGAAGAAATTAATGTACATGACTACTTTTATCTTTAGAGTAGAACAGTCCAATTGCCAGCGGACTGTTTTTAGCCTCGTCTTCAGAGCGCTACGAATAAATGAATGTACATGACTACTTTTATCTTTAGAGTAGAATTGTCCAATTGCCAGCGGACTGTTTTTGCCTCGTCTTCAGAGCGCTCCGAAGAAATGAATGTACATGACTACTTTTATCTTTAGAGTAGAACAGTCCAATTGCCAGCGTCCTGTTTTTGCCTCGTCTTCACAGCGCTACGAAGAAATTAATGAACATGACTTCTTTTATCTTTAGAGTAGAATTGTCCAATTGCCAGCGTCCTGTTTTTGCCTCGTCTTCACAGCGCTACGAAGAAATTAATGTACATGACTACTTTTACCTTTAGAGTAGAACAGTCCAATTGCCAGCGGACTGTTTTTGCCTCGTCTTCAGAGCGCTACGAAGAAATTAATGTACATGACTACTTTTATCTTTAGAGTATAACTGTCCAATTGCCAGCGTCCTGTTTTGCTTCGTCTTTAGAGCGCGTACGGCGGCGGGGGCGGCCCCGTCCTGGCCGCGGGGGCGGCGGGGGCAGGTGTTACCCGGTGCGACCCCGCGCGCTGCTGCGTGCGCGACGCGTCCACCGAGGCGGACGCCGCCGGCGCCCCCTTGCAGTACGACAAGTGCCCCGGGATGGATTCTTCGCGCACCTACCTCGTGGTCAGTGACACGTGGTGATAAGTAGAGGGTGGATTTTAATGAAATTTAATTTTTTCTTTTCACTTTAGAACAATGCCGTTCAGTATAAAAATTAATTTTATGTTATGACAACAGGAAATTATCCTTGTTTATATGCCATTTTTTTGTATTTTTCGTCGATTTCGAATAATAAGGCATTTTGTACCTTTTACGTCATTTTTAATGCATGTGTTTCCTGATTTCATCGATTTTAATAATATTTAATAGTATTTGTTTCAAACAATATTTACGTGATGCGACAAATGTTCACCAGAGAATTCCAGAGTAGTTTATTCGATTTCTTCGGCCAGCGGTTGTGAGTACTATGTTATCTAAGGTTCCTGTTACATGTATCGCCGCCATTGCCAGTTCGGCCGATTTCGCAATAAATAAAAGTAGAGATTTTCTTTTAAAGAACAGTCCAGACCAAAAGTTTGCACAGTTCACTTGAACAAAAGGCAGAAACTTCAGTTTTATCAATAACATATCCAGCAGCTTGAATTGTTCATCTGAAGTAGTTTCGATAAAAATTAATTTTTTCACGTTTTTTTCTTCGTTTTTAGGGCATTTAAAAAAATGTTGGGGTATTTTCTTCATCATTTTTGGCAATGTTTTAGATTATCAAAATCCGCCTCCTAACGATAAGTAACATTTGGTTGTCGAAAGTAGGGAAGGGAGGTGGATACACATTTACTCTCGCCCCTACTTTGGGAAGGGTAGGGAGATGCCATTTCCCTCTGGATGGATGATGTTCAATATCCTGAGAGATTACGTACCTTTTACGAACAATAGTCTAACCTGGTTGGGGAAATCCTCGCAAACCGACGGATCTCGCCAGCCAGCGGCGAGAAATCACCGCGACCTCCCGCGACAAAAAAACACGCACTATACCAATCATCCATGAATTCTTAATCAATAAATCAACCTGCAGGTGCCGGTGCGACGGCTGGCGGACGGCGACGAGGCCCTGCGGCGAGCTGCAGGGGACGTGGCGCGCGCGGCGGCCGCTCGGGACGCCATCCTGGTGCAAGGCACGGGGCCCGGACCGCCGCCTCAGCCACCCCCGCCGCCCCTAGGGGGCCCACAAAGACCGCCCTTCCCTTCCATGTCGAGCTACCAGCCACCTCAACCTCCGGCTGCACAAGAAGGACCGGCCTTCCACTCCTCGTCAATGGCGCCTCCCGGGCGGCTGCAGTCCCTAGCGCCGGGGCCGAATCCGTCCGTGTCGTTGTTCCCGCCCGGCCACTACCCGTCTCGGGCGGGGCCTTCGGGGCTGCACGGGCCCTCCGCATTCTCGGCGACTTCGTCCTCCGCCCCCCTGGTGGCGTGCCCGTCCCCGCTTTTCAGCACGTGGACGCAACCCAACAGGCAGCCTCGAGCTACACAGTTGAAGGTATAATGAGACCCTATACAGGTGGTTGAGATTCGATGTATGTAAATTAGGGACCAGGAGGAAAACAAGAGTTTAACCAACATTAAATAGGATACCGACCCACAGAAGCAAATTGGGGACCGACTACCTCATCTCCTTCCGGGTAAAAGTGGAATATGACACTTTACTTTCCAAGAACATTTTCGTAGGCATTAATTTTAAAACACAACTCCCTTCCCAATTTTCCGTTCTTAAGACTGACATTTTTTTCTAAATCTGGGTTGATTAAAGTCAGTGATCATTCAATCCAATTACTCGTTGAATGAATTCTGCTTATATTGCCATTTTTATATTCTTCCTTTTTCTCTGCTAATATTCTACGCTGAACTTGAAATTTAGACACTCTTCTAATATTTCCTTTGATCGATCTTGATAAAGGAACGAGTCTGGCAGATTTTCAATAAGGCGCAATGAAATCGCAGCGGCAGCGGACCTCTTAACGCGCTCTGCTCTCTATCTGCTCAACCAGTCTTTTTCTTTAACTGGGTTGGATTGGTCACCAATATACATTTAGAATTATAAAGAAAGTTTCAGGACGCATCTCTCATTTGTGATCATTCTGGTCATTCTGTGAC
>JAHLJT010009419.1:134426381-134556242 GCA_031308135.1 Acheta domesticus
ATAACTTCATCTTTCGATGAAGGGATTATTTGGTGCCCAATTTACATACGACCTTAAGATTAAATGTTCCAAGCATGTAGGGCGTGTAGGAGGAGTAGAAGATATACACTTTTTGTCAAAGCAGTTATGGTGAGAAATCTTAAAAAAAGAAATTATACATGTAACATTTGTCAATAATTGGCAATTCATTATGCACTGTTGTTTGGAAGCTACACGTTCTGATGCAGTCAAACAGTTTGTGTACCTGTCCAACACCAGTGCCAGATAAGTTGCCTACTTACTTTTATTTACCTAGCCAGAAAGTGCCTACCGCAATTGCGTTGTTCTGCCCTTCTCCTTCTTTCCCCTTCCATCACCCTTTCTCACTCTCTCCCTCCCTCTCCCTGTCCCTGTCTGTCTCTGCCGCTCTCTGTCCCTCTCATTCACAATTAATTGCAGATTTTGCACATCTCTGAGTAGGTGAAGTAATATCGGGAAGCGCCAGACCAGCAAAAATGTAATAGAATGTGCAGGAAGATCTCGTCCTATAGATTACGGTGCGAGGAACGTGTCTTTGAGGCCACTGGTCTCAATATTCCAGATTTTAAGGCCCTAGAAAGCTTCGTTTAAGAGTTATTTAACTAAATAAATTTTAACAATGCTGCCCGAATGTGTCGGATTGACGTCAATATTTAGAAGAGTTTATTTTTAAATATCCTCATATTGTAAAGTTAAAATGCAATTCGTCACGTCTCCGTGAAATTGTCTTTCTTAAATTGGTTGCGTGTGAGAGCAACAAAACTCATATATACTATAAAATAATAGAGGAGGGAATTTGTATAATATAAACAATAAAACTTGAGTTGAAGTAGCATCATCTAGATTATAGTATGATGTGCCAACAACAATATATTTCCACCTTTGTTGTTTAAGAAAGATGTTATATAAATTCCATCTAACATTAATGAAACTATACAATCTGATTCCTGCAATGTTTTAAATTTCTCCTTAGCATACTTCAAAATATTTTCGTCTTCTTACTCTTACTGTTCGTCGCCAACTATTTTTCCACCTTCCTTGTTTAAGAAAGATTTTATATCAATTCCATCTAACACTAATGAAACCAAGAAATTTGATTCCTGCATGCTCTTACTGTTGGTAGTTGTGGAGACACATCCTATCCCGATTTCCTCAAAAGTTTGTATGCATAAGGGGTAATAGAAAACAAAATACTGCAGAGAGCAGACAAATCAGTACTATATCTGTAACACTGTTCAATGATCGATCTGTTTAATAATAAATTTAACTTGCTGGCACATATCATTTAGATATTTTACTAACCTCTTCAAAATAGCATTTACAGCACTGAATGTACTTCGAGAATAGTCCTCTTATACTTTGCAAATACTTCCAACTTTTCTAAGATATAAATTAACTTGTTGAATAACAAATGAAATAAATGCGTATTTTTTAAAAATGTTCTTTCCTAAACGATTCTTTGGTTGGCGTGAATTGAATGCTACTACATCAAGACATTTATTTATTCTTCATTTTTAAAACAAAATGTTTCTAATACAATAATATTTAACGTCCTGTTTTGCTACTTTTATCGTTGTGACAAAAACTAAAATGTTTTTATGTTTTCAAAATACGGTCACCGTAGCTAATTTCCGATTCAGTGTTCTAGAAACGCAGCGAATGTATTTCTTCTTGTGCGCAGAGCGGTGGCGATGACGGGGGCGGCGGCGGCGGCGGCGGCGTGGGCGTGGGCGGGTCCAGACCGCCTCCGGGCGGCGCGACCGCCGCGCAGGAGCTGCCCGTCAGCCTCACCGTCCACGTGCGTCTGGCGGGCGGCTGCGACGCCCAGGTGCTCGCGTGGCAGGGCCGAGCGCTCGCGCTGGAAGGAACTAGAGTCCCTAGATATAGAGAGTAGCGCCGCCGATTCTACCATTTTATGCCCAATTGAGCTGTGCGGTATTGGTGATGAGTTTGGGAACCTCCAATCAACCAACATTCAATGATAATACAATCGAAACTCTCCATAACGCCTTTGATAGATACCGTTTGTCCTTAACGCCTACCGGGAGAGGTGGCTGAGTGCATCACCTGATGTCACTGCAGAGCCTCTGAGCGGGAAGGTTCGAGCCCCGACGGCGGCCGGATTTTCGACACTAGCTTGTCAGCTAGGTTGAATTCAGTCGCTGTCTGGAGCAGAATTCTAGCGGCTGGTTGCTCTGATTGGTAGTTTTCCGGGGCATCTCCGATCAACATCAGGCGAATGTCAGAGCAATAACCTAAGAAACGCGTCAAGGACCGCATGTGATATCTTCTTTGTCTTATCCTCACGCACCTACACTAACATGCACTACACTTCCACAGAAGCTGGTCGGGACCTTAGAGCTTGTCCCGGATGGGGCGGTGCCCTGCTGGTGGGAGATACCTGGTTGTGGAAAACCCTGCTAGTCGGCAGTAGGTCGGCGACGAATCTCGCCATTCAGCGGCGAAGATCACCGCCACCTCCCGATGAAAAAAACATGCACTTCCCCAATCGTAGTAATGAACTCAGTAGTTGACGCGCCCGGAATCACTAACAATTAATCAATCAACCTTAACTCCTGGAAAGTGCATGGCGGGGCTATCGGGGAGCAGGATATTTGTGTAAATGCAAATGCAAATTTGTTTATAAGTTTGTAATTGTATATTTCTTGTTAATATGTTTTAATGTATAATTGTATTATATTTGTTATAATTATAATTGTGTATACATATAAAGTGCATGAGATGTAGTTTCCTTTTTGAACGTTAAACATGAGAATGTTTCCGGTAGTGCGTGGGCTAACGTTTCAATAACATGCCTATTGTAAAAAGAACTTATGTGCAATGAAATTGCTTAGAATATTAAGTAGTCAAATAAATTTTACGTAGACTTATTAAACTGTTATTCCCAAGTTCGCGGGTTCAAATCTCATGCAAGTACGTAACGACGTGAGTACCGACGCGAGTTTCTCGGTGGTACTCGACGTCGTTAGCGTCTAAGTGCAGTGAGAAGGCGGTGCTAAGCTCAGTGTCGCCGGGCTCACCCGGTGACCCACCAATTGGGCCCCTACCCGTCTACCTTTGGGCAGGATTGAGTTAGTAACATGCTCCCAATCCCACATATAAAAGTACGACGGGGAGCATGAACTTCCCTGTTAAATTTCCGGCGGTACCCACGTCGAAAGCCGATGCAGTGAGGAGACGGGTTAGGCCCCTAGCCACCCGGGCTTCCGTAAAAGGAGCCGTTATTTGGGCATTTGGCTATTCGTCCCGACATACTTTGTCGTTTTAATCAGACTTCGAAGCTAGCCCGGACAGCTAGTAGCTTTGATCTAGTAGAGTGGCCCTACCCAGGCTTAATTGGGGAGGCGTCCTTGGTGGGGTGCTGCGTTCTGGCGTATCCAAAAACCAGCTCAAAGATGTAATTGCACGCCCGAGGCGGTGTGTGTGTGCGGATAAGGGCCAACGCGTAGGCGCCCAAATTCGGAAGTAAAATTCTCCTGGTAAAACAAGACGTAAGGTGTAGTAGTCTTCCCAAGATATACGTTTGCTCTAGTTTCTGGCGTTACTCACCCAGATAGTTCTAATTGAGAATGCACTGAGGAGTGTGGTGGCCCCCAGATGGGCACTTGGCTACCAGCTGTCCGAGCTAGCACCGGATTCCAATTAAGCGAAACTCACAGTGAGCTGAGAGCAGGGCTCCACTTAGGGTTAATTGGGGAGGTGACCCGCTGGGGTGCTGCGTTCCGGCATATCCTGATGCCAGGCCGAAGGTGTACTAGCACGCCCGAGGGTATGTGTGTATGAGAAGTTAAAGGCTAAGAGTCTAGATGCCCGCCCTAGGGAACAATCTGCCTGCTATTAAAAGAAATATGCATAGTGTGTGTGTATAAGAAGTGTAATAGCCCACGCTAGGAGTTTCATTTTCAAGTATTGTCCCAATTTTTTTTTCAAACTTTTCGAACGGACAGTGCAAATTGCACTCTTTAATATGATGATTAAGTTCATTTTGGGGTATTTTTGGTTTTTACAAAAATTACACAAATGTAATATTTTGAAAGATCTCACACCGTCAATATGTACATTTACATCAATTTGTAAAGACTATTGTATTTGTGAGTTAAAATGCTTCAATGACTTCTAATGAAGTTTTTCGAAATCACAAAATATTCCTGTCAAAAAGAGCTTCTATTTCCGCGTTAACATTAGCGCTTAAACGCCTATTTTCTTAAAAACACGTCCAAATTTTTCGAATAAAATTTTCATTTAGAAAGAGGTTTTACTGTTCTTTAATATTTTAAAATAATATTCCGTTCTACTATTAAAAAACCGAAAATGTAAATAAAAAAATGTAGTTTGGGCAGCTGGCCAGATTGTGTATCAAGTCCGAATTGCTAGTCGAGACCAAAAGGAAATACAAAACTAATTCGGGAAAGTCTGTAGCACTACTAGTTTTTTTTACTTTCCCGTATACACACGGAATAATATACGTAGTATAGGGAAAGTTATGTTATGCTGCGCGAAAAAACGGTGAATTTTCGGCAGAAAAAATTCATTGCCGGGCTACGAAAAAGTGGATAAAACCAGTTGCTAGATTATGAAAAAAATACCATAATTCGTGATGTAGCCAGAATCCCTCTTTTGTGCGTCCTTGATACCGAAAAACCAATTGAAAGCAAAACGTCCGTTCGTCTGTCTTTCTGTCCGTCTGTCCCCATCTGGCCTGGGACGAAGCTCTGAGATTTTGAAAAACATTCATTAATTTTTGGGGGTACTTTACATGAAGCCCCTGGAACATTTTCAAAATTTTCTCAAAAACGGCTCCAAATTTATTCTTTAAATTTCTTGCAAGAATAGAGTAAAATGTACTTATTAAGGTGGAATAGGTCCTAATTTCACGGTTAACTCTGAATTTTCGAAAATTGCAAAAGTTTCAGATTTATTCGGCGTCTTCCTCCAACTACAAAATTGCAGATAGTTTTTTTTCTCCAACTAAAATTTGTCCTCCATAGTGAGTTCTTTCTTTAAGGTCATGCACATTTTTTTGAAAATTTTAGTAGTTGTCGCGCAATATTGTATGCAATATGTGCTATTTTAAAAAAATACAAAAACAAGAATTTCTCAAAAACGGCTCCATTTTTTGGTAAGGATAGTGCCTAATGTACTCTATTAAATGACATAAACGTCATAATCCTCCATTTTATTGTCTTGTCAAAAATTACAAAAATGTCGTGCAAATTTACTCGAGCAGTCGACCGTTTTCTGTGAAAACTACCTCCAAATTCCGCATTTTCAGAAACGCTCAAACGCCATTTTGTCATAAGTGGCCCAATTTTTTCTTCAAACTTATCGAACGGATTGTGATAAATTGTAATTATATGTCGTAAGTTCAATTTGGGGTATTTCAAAAATACACAAATCTAATTTTTGGAAAGATTTCTCACGCCTTTAATATGCACATTACCAGCAATTTCTAAACACTGTTGTATTTGTGAGTGTTTCAAAGAAAATTGCCATTTAGGATGAGGTTTTACTGTTCTTCAATATTCTTAAAATCATATTTCCGTTCTATTATTAGAAAAACCGAAAAATTAATAAAAGTAAAAAAAAATACTTTGGGCGGCGATGGATGTCAGCTGGCAAGCAGTATGTGGCAAGTCCGAATAGCTTGCCCGAGACCATAGGAAATACAAAGATAATACGGGAATGTCTGTGTCATTCTGTAGCACCACTCGTTTTCTTATATTTCTTGTAAAAATACAATACGTGTTCTAGTTAGTGTTATCTAAGAAGTCTATTTTTCTTTCAGGAAGCTTTGCATTCAGCTCGACACTCTCTTGATGGTGCAATCGACAAGGCAATTAGAATGTCGCGGCGGTACCAGCTACCTGGCCACGATACACCCTGGGATCGTGTTTCACTTGACGACAAAATTGCAGCTTTGAAAGAAGCATCACGGAAAACGGGACCAGCCCGGATCATGGAGGGAGTCTTTGGCGCCCTCCAGCGAATCTCCATGGAATAAAGACACGTATCTTAGGAGGATCAACGATGGAAAGCAGGACACCTAGAGATTCTTTGACGGTTGCTGTCGAAAGAGCAAAACTACAGGCGAAGAGAGCAACACAGGAATATCCGTTAAGAAGCGAAGTTGAAGCTCCAAAAACCCAGGATGCAAAACCCCTTGGGACAACCACTAACATTGACAATGCCACAAACGATGCCACCGGATGTGTCATCAGAAGATCCATTAGCAGTCATACGTGAAAACTCCAAAATTCGCTCTTTACCAGCGTTATCGGATGCTCACGTGAAAGAGCTGTCTCAGGATGATATGGCAGACTCGAAGGACTTGGCAGGTGTTAAAGAAAAAGATACGGCTGCTATCCAGGAAACAGACCCTCTGATGAGCTCATCGACCTCTCACGACAAAAGTGAGAGCAAAACTCCAATGAAAAAATATACATATAGAGTAAAAAAGCCACAACCTCAGACGGCTTCGTCAGACTCGGATGAGCAAAGAGCTACTGAAGGTGATGTAGAAAGTTTAGCTTCAGAAACTCATTCATGGGAACATTATGAACGACCAGCAAAAGAACCTAGTCCGACAGAGTTTCACCCATTGCTCGCAGATGCTCAGGTTTCTGATTTATGGCAATCGAACTCGCCTACAGACGACGCATTATATACACCTGATGACAAGAAGAAAACAGAAGAACATTCACCTTCAGAGATGGCTACTGTGAAGACATGTAAAACATCGTTATCACCTCAAGAACTGACGCAACCAAAGGATGAACCGATGGGATCGGAAGGTACGTTGATGGTCCATACATTGCCAGATGAGGAAACGCAGAATACAGAGACGCCAACACAACCCTTGGACATTTTTGTTAAAGTTTCATCCAAAACTAAACAATGTGGCAAATGTCCGGAAAAAGAGCAATTAGTTGACGTAAATGATCAAGTTGTAAAGGAAAAATCATTTTCCGATTTTAGATCACCAATCAATACCGCGTCAGTGACGCCTTTTGAGCAAACAAACTTAAGAGATTATGGAGTTGAAAAGCATGATCAAACCCAGTTATTCACATCCAAAGGTGACCGAATGGCTGAAGATCATTTGGCATCTACCTCGGTCACGGAAATAGATGCACCTTCATCCCACGACAGAATGTCCTCCCGGAAGTCCTCATCAATGGCGGACATTAAATATCCTACGGCAGGGGTAGCCATGGTACAAGAAGAGGATTTAGATTCTGATCATGAGCAGATAAAGACTATTAAGAGTGTATCAACGTTGAGTGTTTTATCAACACCCCATATTTTGGAGGACCTCGGTCTCACAGCAGACTGATCCAAATCCATGGGTTCCGCCGAGAAAGGATAGTTCAGCGTCGTTGATCAGGTATGAAAAGAAACGTGTCGCCGGTTTAAAAAGATCAATTAAAGAATATGAAGGAGATTTGCAGTCATTGATGGAATTACCACATTTCGGTTCAAATAAGCCGCTTCCAGAGATACCAAGGAGGCAAGGGGGATTCCCTCGATATCATTATCCTGAGTTAAAGAGGGCCTCTGTATCAGTGTCCAAAGATAGTCCTGGTCATTCATTGGCTAATAATGGAGAACACATTTCCAGAGAAAATAATCTGCCATTACCTTTGTCCGCAGAAGGCTGGGAAGATCAATTTTCACGCGAGACAATGAGGCCTTTGGAGACTACATCGACCGCAGAGAATGAATTATCTAGTGCAAAACCGTTCCACGAACGTACGCGATACCGTATGACTCCCGAAGGAATTGCAAAAATAGAATCATCATCTACAACAAAATCATATTCATCTGCAGAAGATATGACACTATTTCCACAGAAAACAATGACAAGTCCAGGACATTCATCTCCGGTGCGAACGGAATCCCTTAACACCACGTGAATACGGAAGAAAAATATGACAGGGATAGAGAACAAAAAAATGAAAGGTGAAATACCGACAATCATAGAACCAAGTGCTTTGGATAGAGAAGGGAATTCTTCACAGAGTACTATTGTCACTAGGCGTCACATCGCAGAGTATAGGGGAATTACTGGCGAAAGCTAAGGAACAGGCCTCCTCAAAAAATTATATAGGATCTACAACGCGGGAGAGTTCATCACAGGATGTATTTTCATGGAAAACACATCAAACAAGAGCATGTCTCTGACACAGGATTATTGAAAAGTGTGGATGTAGATTATCCTGGTGTAGGCAGAGAGGAAAGTCCATCGATGACGCGTCCATCGACTATCACAGCACCGACGTCATCCTCGTATCCACGGGAAGAAACAAGATGACACAGGGACAACACATCAAAGTGTACATCCATTGGAACTAAGAGAGCAGGATAATGGAAAATTGAATAATTACTATGTTGAAATGCAAAGTGCAGAGTCCGTAAAGCCAGTCGATTAAAGCCTCCCTACTAGATAACCAGCCACCAACAGAACATCCGTCGTCTACCATTGCAGAAATACCTCACAAACATCCGGCGGAGAGTATACTTGACTATTCTCAGAGTGCACTAGTTAAGCGAGATACGAGTGATTTATTTGACCATGAGAATGAGCAGAGTAAGGAAGTACCCACCCCCAAAAAAGTATTGTCATCCTGCGATTCGGCAATTGATTCTCGTGATTCAGTCATTGCTGGTGATCACGAAGTACCTCTGGAGCAGAAAGGAAAGAATTCTTCAAGAATTGGAGGATCGTCAAAGGAATCATCGTTTGTTTCTGAAGAAAAACCGAACTCTCCATTACCCAAGCATGCCATCGAAACGCCACTTTCTGATGCTTCGGACCTTTGGTATAAGACAGGAAAAGAAGTGGCAGAGGCACAACCAGAAGATGAACAACTGAAGTTACATAAAGACAAAACGTAAAAGAGTCTTCTACAGACGCAGGTAAAATACTTCCTGATGATTTTGATAAACAGGCCCCTACATCATCAAAATACGAAGTAGCGACTGACGTTGAACGAGAGGACCCCTACAGGAAACTCTTCGTCAAGAAGTACTTTCCCCGCACACGAACTAGGCAACGACCAATTTCGCGCAAAGACAGCGGTCGGTACCTCCGACCTGGAAATTCCCGCAATGTCCTCAACAGGCACACCAATGCACTGCTGCGGATGAAAAGTCGCTACTTGCAAGTTCACACACCTCGCGGCAGTCGTATTCGTTGACGTCGTCAGGTGATTCGTCCGATGTGCCGGAAATGTACCCGCTGGCGAAGCCTGCCTACATCCCCTCTGCGCCACCAAAGCCCGCTCCGAAAAAGCCGACGAAAATTTGGGAAAATCCCTTGTACCTGGAAGCACTCGCGCAGGCATCGAAAGAGCTGTTCAGCGCGTCAGAGCGAGCGAAGACCAGGGCGTCGGGAGACGACTCGCTCAACACGTCGCAGAAAGCCGCCGCCAGCCAGGCGGCCAACGTGTTGCTGGACGCGTCCAACATCGCCACTGAGCCGATGGCGGCGAGGGAGATACTGGTCGCCTCGCAGCTCGGTTCCACGAAACCTCCCCCGACGGCAAGCAGACCTCGGAGAACCACTGCGCCAACAGCGGGAACCAGCGCGACTATGGACGCCCCGCGCGATCAGGTGGATGGTGCGAGAGAGGCACCCGAGCCCGATTCGACAGGGCAGATGGAACAGGAACAGAGCGTGGGCGTTCCAGAGGAGCACAGTCCTCACCACTTACCACAAACACCTACTGCGGGGGATGGATTACCGGAAAATTGCGATTGTTTAGCCTGTGCCACACCAACATGCAAGAAAGAGTTTGATGACCAACCAACAACTGAACAGGAAATTACCGATGGTTCTGTTCTTTCGTTAGAACCTCATCCAAGTAAGATTCCAAGTAAGTGTAAGTTTATCAAATTTGTATTTATATTTATCCAGCCGCAAAAATATATCGTATTGAATCGTCAACCAACTTGTAATGAATCATAATTATTTTGGAAAATTATTCTAAGAGTTAATTTCGCGTAGATGGGATGTATCCTAAAGAAACCTTTAAGGTAATACTGTACTGTTTATGCATTGAAATGTGCAGGTACATCCCAGGAAGTGCTTCCACCGTCTGCAGAACCGCAACCTAAGATGGGGTGCTGCGGCGCTGAAGTATCAGAAATTCCTGCGACACGTACGTAAATAATAATAATAACAATAATAATAATAATAATAATAATAATAATAATAATAATAATAATAATAATAGCCGGTCAGGATAGCCAAGATCGCTAAGCCAGCAGTGCCGTGGCGATCCGGGACGGAAAGGATCGCGGGTTCAAGCCCCGCCTAGGGCATGGTTGTGTTTGTGTGTAACAGTATGTGTTTCACCCCTCATCCCCTTGGGATAACAACCCTGGGGCATAAAAAACGGACCCAGCAGAATTCTGATCCTTTGAAAAATTTCATGCACCTGCCACCGTTTCATCGACGAAATTTCGCGGTTTTGGCTTGCACAAAAGAATGGGCAGAAAATGAACTTCTGCGAAAATACGCAATATGTGCAATTTTAAAAAATTACAAAAACAAATTTTCTCAAAAACGGCTCCAATGTTTTTCTTTAAACATTTAATAGGGATAGTGCTCGCCATTGCTTTGACGAGCATGGCGTTGAACGAGAGACCCCTACAGGAAACTCTTCGTCAAGAAGTACTTTCCCCGCACACGAACTAGGCAACGACCAATTTCGCGCAAAGACAAGCGGTCGGTACCTCCGACCTGGAAATTCACGCAATGTCCTCAACAGGCCCACCAATGCACGCTGTGGATGAAAAGTCGCTACTTGCGAGTTCACACACCTCGCGGCAGTCGTATTCGTAATAATAAAGTACGGAGGAACGGGTCGTAATAATATTATAATTAATATTATATAATAATTAATAATTCGTAATAATAAGTACGAGAACTATGTCATCTCATAGTATGTACCCTATGAGATGACAAAAACGCCATATTGCGCTATTATTTTACTCTTTCAATAATTGGAAAAATGTAATTTTTTTGACTTATCTCTCACATTGTCAATATTTACATTAGCTGCGATTTTTTCACATTATTATATTTACGAGTACATGTGCTTTAAACAATGTCGAATAAAGTTTCTCGAAAACACTAACAGTTTTCTGTGAAAAGTAGCTCAAAATTCCGTATTTTCAGAAACGCTCAAAGGTAATTTTCTGATACATGGCTGCAAATTTTTCTTGATTTTTTTTGTAACGGATAGTGCTAATTACACTCTTTAATATGACGTAAAGTTGATTTTGAGTTATTGTTTTGTTTTTTTCAAAAATTATATAAATGTAATCGTGCTAATTACACGCTAATTATATAAATGTAAATTAATAAAAAGATCGCTCACATCTTTAACGTGCACATTACAAGCAATTTGTACAGTTTATTACATTTCTGAGTGTACGTGATTCAAATAACTTCAAATAAAGTATTTTGAAAACTCAAAACTTTTCTGTGAAAATGAGTTTCAAATTTCGCATTTTTAGTAGCGCAAAAACGCAATTTTCATTAAAACGGCACATAATTTTAAAAAAGTTGCCATTTAGAACTAGGTTTTTATGTTCTTTAATATTCTACAAGTGAAAAAGTCGCCGCTAATATAAATATTAACGACGTGAGAGACAAGTCAAAAAAATTACATTTTTCCGATTTTTGAAAAAAACAAAAGAATAGAGCAATATGGCGTTCCATCATCTCATAAAATACATTACGCACTATCCCCTACCAAAAGTTTCAAGAAAAAATTTGGAGCCGTTTTTGAGAAAATCTTGTTTTGGTAATTATTTAAAATTGCACATAGTGCACGCAATTTTGGGCGAAAACGACTAAAATTTTCAAAAACAATGTACATGACCCTAAACAAAGAACTCACTTTGGAGAACACATTTTATTTGAAGGAAAAATCTCTGTCTTCAATTTTATAGTTGGAGAAAGACCCCGAAAAAACTTCAAACTTTCACAATTTTCGAAAATTCAGTTATTCGTGAAAATCGTACCTATGCCATGTTAATAAATGTATTTTACTCTATTCATATAAGCAATTTAAAGACAAAATTTGGAGCCGTTTTTGAGAAAATTTTGAAAATGTCCGGGGGCTTCATGGAAAGTACCCCCAAAGTTTGAACAATATTTTTCAAAATCTCAAAGCTTTCGACTAGAACCAGATTGACCGTTGAGTATCCATTTTGGAATAAATCGTACGTATGGTTTCGGCGCTAGCAGTGTTCACAGACGGACGGACAGACAGACGTTTTCCTTTCAAATGGTTTTCCGGTATCAAGGACCCACAAAAGAGGGGTTCTGGCTACAGAGCGTGTTAGAGGATTTTTTTCTCAATTTAGCAACTGGTTTTATCCACTTTTTCGTTTGTAGTGGTTTTCGCGCAACATTGCGTGCAATATGTGCAATTTTAAAAAGATTACGAAAGGTAGATTTTCTGAAAATCGACTCGAAATTTTTTCTTTAAACTTTTGGTAGAGATAGTACTAAATGTACCCTATGAGATGACATAAACGCCATATTGCTGTATTCTTTTGTTATTTCAAAAATTGCAAAAATGTAAATTTTTGACTTGTCTCTCACGTCGTTAATATTTACACTAGCAGGTGAATTGTTCACATTATTATATTTATGAGTACATGTGCTTTAACCCAGTAAGTCCCAAATTATTTTTACTGCAGTTTTTTAATGAAATTCAAAAAATCATTAATAATTGAGTGCTAGTTATTTAATTTTATCGAAATTACTCGTAATTCAAATTATTAACTTGGGTAGCTGTGGAGGACTGTCCTCCTATGAGGTACGCTGGGACTTGGTATGAAGTTTTCCGCAATAATAAAAATATGTCTTCATAACAAATGTTTATGTCCACTGGATTCGAATTTTAGTAACTATTTTTTTAAATTTAAAACAAAAATAAAATAAATAATTAAACAACATAATTACATAAGTTATTGTAATGTATCAACAAAACAAATACGATTACACTTGATTAATATTTTCAAAAAAGAACTTGATGGTAATAATTGAACAGACGTCTACTACAAACATATTTTCGAAATGATCTTGTACTCAGCTAAGATTATAGCACAAATGTAATTTCAGAAAAATCTACTTTACTTTCTGGAGTGGAATAGACCAATACATTTCACAAAGAGAAAATGTGATATCGTATTGCTTTGACGAGCATGGCGTTGAACGAGAGATCCCTACCGGAAACTCTTCGTCAAGAAGTACTTTCCCCGCACACGAACTAGGCAACGACCAATTTCGCGCAATGACAGCGGACAATATTGCATTAGCACAATATTTGTAAGGCTTGCTTATGGCTGCTGATTTGTGCATAAGCAATCCTCGTGATGAGTCTTTTTTCTGTCGAATCTTAGTTAGGCAGCACGCTTGCTGGAGAAGACTTTCTTTCTTGCAGATTCTTTCTTGCAGATTCTTGGAACTTTTACAGTGCGATTTTTATAAAGCTGCCTCTCAAGGCCCGTCTTCATGATGAAAACTATCACGGCATATCGCGTCTTTCTCGGTCATGCCACTAGATGTTGCATGGTCAAGCAGTGCTTGATAGGTCGCAATCATGCGACATCTAATGGCACGATCGAGAAAACCGCGAAATGCCGCGATGTATTCCATCGTGAAGACGGGCGTGGAGAGGCAGCTTTATAAAAATCGCGTCTTATCTCGGTCGTGCCGGTAGATGTTGCATGCTCAAACAGGTGTCGCATGACCTAGCGGTTCATGATCGAGAATTCGCATAATCAATCATGCGACATCTAGCGGCACTATCATTCCTCGAAAAAAACAAACAACATGAAATGCATATTCCAATTCTTTTACAAGTTCTTCACTTCACGACGAAAATTGTATAACATAAAGTCCCAGCGTCCTCATGTGAGGACGGCACTAAAATATCAACATCTCGAAAACATTGAATCATATAACTGCACAATTTTATATTCTTCGTCAAGTATGAGCGCAAACTAACACTATGTAGTCAGTTTAGCAACTCACCGAAATTTGGAAAAGTAGATATAATCAAATTTTTTATCGACATAAAAAAAGTATAAAATGCACTAACTTAGGAAGCTAGAAAAACTACAAGAATATAAATCTGAGCGATAACAAACGTTTATATCTGTTGAATGAACCTTTGCGGTGTTGCCAAACAACAATGTGATGGGGAACACAATTTATAATGTAATTAAATTATAAAAAAATTCACTGTCCTCAAATGAGGACGCTGGTGCTTAATGGGTTAAATAATGTCAATTAAAGTTTATCGAAAACACAACCGTTTTCAGTGAAAAGAAGCTCAAAATTCCACATTTTCAGAAAAGCTAAGATACCAATTTCTCATATATGGCTGTAAATTGTTTCTTCAAACTTTTGAAATAGATGGTGCTAATTCCACTCTTTAATATGACCTAAAGTTGATTTTGAGTTATTTTTTGTTTTTTCAAAATTTACATAAATGAAATATTTTGAAAGATCTCTCACATCTTTAATATGCACATTACCAGGAATTTGTAAATATTATAATATTTGTGAGTGTACGTGCTTCAAACAACTTCATATAAAGTACAAAATGACAAAATATGTATTTTTGGCGCTGATAGATGGCAGCTGGCAAGAATATGTGACAATTCCAAATATTTTTGGCATGCAAAAAGAATGGAAGAACTTTTCCGCAAATTTATGAAAACTATTTTTAACTAATTTTAATTTTCAAAACAGATTTCAAAAGTGAACTCGCCTAGTGATCAGGGGCTGGGATGAATTGGTGGACCTTCTGCGCAAATCGATCAAGTGGTGTATCGGTTCGCAGCTCGAACATGTGGTGAATCTCTGCGCACGGTCGATCAAGTGGTGAATTTATGCGCGTGTCCATAATGTGGTGGATTGTTGCGCAAGTCGATTATTTGGAAGATGAAATGGTTGATCGCTGCCCAAGTCGAACATCGGTTCGCAAGTCGATCAAATGGAGGATCGCTGAGCAAAGTCGATCAAGTGGTTAATCGCCGCCCAAGTCGTTTAAGTGGTGTATCGCTCCGCAAGTCTATTAGTGTTGCATGTCGATCATGTAGTGGATCTCTGTGCATATCGATCAATTGTTTCACATCTGCGCAAGTCGATCAAGTTAGATTGGATCTTTGCGCATGTCGATCAAGTTTTAGATCACTACGGAAGTCGATTACGTGGTAGATCTTTGCGCAAGATCAATCAGGAGGAGGATCTTTGAGGAAGTCGATCACGTGGTGGATCGCTCAGGCAAGTTGATCAAGTGGCGGATCGCTGCGCAGATCGATTACGTGGTTTATCTCTGCGCAAGTCGATTAATTGGTGGAAATCTGCGCAAGTCAATCAGGTTAGTGGATCGCTGCGCAAGTCGAATAAGTGGTATATCGCTGCGCATGTCGATCAAGTCGTTGATCGCTCCGCAAGTCGGCCAAGTGGTGGATCCCAGCGTTAGTCCGTCAAGGGGTGTATTTCGTGCGCAAGTCGATCAGGTGGTGTATCGCTGCGCAAGTCGATCAAGTGGCGTATCGTTTCGCAAGTCGATCATGTGGTGGATCTCTGCGCATGTCGATTAAGTGGTGAATTTCTGTACAAATCAATTAATTGGTAGATCGCTTCGCAAGTCGGTTAAATAGTAGATTCTCTTCTTAAGTCGATCAGGTGTCTTTGTACAAGTCGATCATGTGGTTCAGATGATCTTTGTGCAAGTCGATCATGTGTTGGATCGCTGCGTAAGTCGATCAAGTGGTGTATCTTCGGGCAATTCGAATTAGGTGGTGGATATCTACGCATGTCAATCAAGTGGCGTATCCCAGCGCAAGTCGATCAAGTGGTGCATCGCTTCGCAAGTCGATCACGTGGCAGATCTCGGCACAAGACGATCAGCTAGAGGATCTTTGCGGAAGTCGATCAAGTGGTGGAATCGTACCGCAATTAGTTTAAGTGGCGGATAGCTGAGCAGGTCAATCAAGTGGTGCGTTTCTGTGCAAGTCTGTATCTTTGCGCATGTTGATCAAGTTGTGAATCGCTGCGAAAGTGGAAGAAGTGATGGATCACTTCGTTAGTCGGTGAAGTGGTAATTAGTTCGCAAGTCGATCATGTGGTGGATCTCTGTGCAAATCGATCAGGTTTTAATGTCTGCGCAAGGTGGATCGTGGAAAAACGTCTCTGTCTTTCGTTTTCGTCTTCGTCTTCGTCTTTCGTCTTTCGTCTTCGTCTTTCGTCTTTCGTCTTCGTCGTTCGTCTTCGTCTTTCGTCTTTCGTCTTCGTCTTCGTCTTTCGTCTTCGTCTTCGTCTTTCGTCTTTCGTCTTCGTCTTTCGTCTTTCGTCTTTCGTCTTTCGTCTTCGTCTTCGTCTTTCGTCTTCGTCTTTCGTCTTTCGTCTTCGTCTTTCGTCTTCGTCTTTCGTCTTTCGTCTTCGTCTTCGTCTTTCGTCTTCGTCTTTCGTCTTCGTCTTTCGTCTTTCGTCTTCGTCTTTCGTCTTCGTCTTTCGTCTTCGTCTTTCGTCTACGTCTTTCGTCTTCGTCTTTCGTCTTCGTCTTTCGTCTTCGTCTTTCGTCTTCGTCTTTCGTCTTCGTCTTTCGTCTTCGTCTTTCGTCTTCGTCTTTCGTCTTCGTCTTTCGTCTTCGTCTTTCGTCTTCGTCTTTCGTCTTCGTCTTTCGTCTTCGTCTTTCGTCTTCGTCTTTCGTCTTCGTCTTTCGTCTTCGTCTTTCGTCTTCGTCTTTCGTCTTCGTCTTTCGTCTTCGTCTTTCGTCTTCGTCTTTCGTCTTCGTCTTTCGTCTTCGTCTTTCGTCTTCGTCTTTCGTCTTCGTCTTTCGTCTTCGTCTTTCGTCTTCGTCTTCGTCTTTCGTCTTCGTCTTTCGTCTTCGTCTTTCGTCTTCGTCTTTCGTCTTCGTCTTTCGTCTTCGTCTTTCGTCTTCGTCTTTCGTCTTCGTCTTTCGTCTTCGTCTTTCGTCTTCGTCTTTCGTCTTCGTCTTTCGTCTTCGTCTTTCGTCTTCGTCTTTCGTCTTCGTCTTTCGTCTTCGTCTTTCGTCTTCGTCTTTCGTCTTCGTCTTTCGTCTTCGTCTTTCGTCTTCGTCTTTCGTCTTCGTCTTTCAGCTTTTGAGGTTTTGTTTTTGCGTTTTTGAGATTTTAATTTTTTTAATTTCTTACGATTTTTAATTTTTGTTTGGGAGTTTTTGCGCTTTTGTTTTCCTTTTGTGTTTGTAAATGTCAGCGTTTTCAGGTTTTTGAATTCTTGTGTATGTGAGTTTTTAAGTTTTTGCGTTCTTGAGTTTCTGCATTTTTTATTTTTTGAGATTTGGTATTTCTGAATTTTTTCGTTTTTAATTTTTTAATTTTCAAGATTTTGAGTTTATGTGTTAGTGAGTTTTTGAACTTTTAAACTTTTCAATTTTTCATGTTTTGAGTTCTTAAGCTTTTTAATTTTTGAGCTTTTGAGTTTCGAGATTTCAGGGTTTTGAGTTTTTGTGATTTTGCATTTTTTCAGTTTCGAGGTTTGAGCTTTGCAGTTGTTGAGTTAGTTTAGTTTTTCGAATTTTTTGGATTTGGATTTGTATTTGCCTTTTTAAGTTTTGTGTTTGTAAGTATTATGGTTAATGAGTTTCTGAGCTTCTGTATTTTTCCATTTTATCGTTTTTCAGTTTTTGAAATTTTGGATTTGAGTTTTTCAGCTTTTAGGTTTTTGCTCTTTTCGTTAATAAGTTTAAACTTTCTTAACTTTTGATCTTTTGTGTTTTTGCGTTTTTGAAATTTTGAGTTTTTGAGTCTTTGAGTTTAACAGTCTGTGAGTCTCAGAGTCTTTAAATCTTATAGTATTCGAGCTCTTGAACCTTTGAGTTTTTTACTCTTTGATTCTTCAAATCTTTGAGTTTTTGAATCTTTAAGTCTTTGAGGCTCTGAGCCTTTCAGTCTTTGAGATTTTGAGTCTTTGAGATTTTGAGTTCATGAGTTTCTCAGTCATTGAGTTTTTAATATTTTGCGTTTTTAGTTTTAAAGTGTTTGAGTCTTTGAGTTTTTGTCACTTTAAGAATTTGAGTCTTTAAGTCTTTGGGTCTTTGAATCTTTGAGTCTTTGTGTTTTTGAGTCTTTGAGATTTTGAATTTCGGAATTTTCTAGTTTTTTAGTATTGAGTTCTTGGGTTTTTTAGTTTTAGAGTGTTTGATCATCTGGTGGATTTCTGCGCATGTCGATCAAGTGGTGGATTTCTGTAAAGTCGATCAAATGGTGGATCTCTGCGCATGTCCATCAAGTGGTGGATTTCTGCGCAAGTCGATAATGTGGTGGATTGCTGCGCAAGTCGATTATTTGGTATATCGCTGCGGTGGTAGATCAAGTGGTTGATCGCTGGGCAAGTCGCTCAAATGGTCGATCGCTTCGCAAGTCAATCAAATGGTGGATCGCTGCGCAAGTCGATCGAGTGGTGGATCGCTGCGCAATTCGATCAACTGGTGGATCTTTGCGCAAGTCGATCAAGTGTTGCATGTCTGTACATGTCGATTAAGTGGTGGATCTCTGCGCAATCGATCAATTGGTGGATCTCTGCGCATATGGAGCAAGTGATGGATCGCTGCGCAAGTCGGTCAAATGGTGCTAAATTTGGCGAAATTTTTTTATACAATTAACTAAGAAATCAGGGTCGTCACCTTCGATTAGGGGGGGAAATATTTAATTAAACCTGAATTTTCATCAGGCAATCAATTCGTATCATATTCTGGAGCAATTAAATTTAGTCAATAATGAGCCCAGGAAAGAATTGGACCAAACAAATCTCCTAGGGATCGAAATTTCACTATTCAGAAGTTTCCAGGTGTAGGAAGGAGTGTTTCACTTAAACGCTCACAACCAAAGGAATTTTATTCTTCAAGAAAAAACATATATCACCAAAAAATTGTTAACATTTTATTAATCACTGAAATGGGGCAAAATCCACTTACACTTTTTCATGAAACAGCGCTACAACAGCATATGAAACGACATTTTACATAAAGAATCCATTTTAGGAGCTATTGAGAAAAAATGTCACAGAAATTCACAGATGCTGTAAAAAACAAGATTGACAGGGCAGTGTGCACACAATCTCCCTCAATAAAAAAAGAAAAAACAATTTGTAGTGCTAAACAGTTGCAAAACTTGGAGTTTTCTTTAAATAGAAACAAACATAAGCCCAATTAGGCTATACACAGGATTATGGATCTGGTACTCTCAAAGATTTGCCACTAAACTTGATTGCGAAGAAGTCGGCACATACGGCAATTACCTCACTCAATGCCTTGCAAGATATTCATAGCACGCCCAGTCGATCTCAATGAGGCCACCTACGGGGAGGGAAAAGATAGTGTTAAATGAAACCACGGCACCGAGCCGTACCAGCACCCAGAGGGTGCTGGCCGTAAGGGCTTCACACTGCAAGAACGGGTTCCACCGCCGTGTAACAACAGGTGCGCCACAACGCGCCGCCAAGGTAGTTCCTTCACAGAGGAAACAAATGTGTCTCCAACAAATAGCATACAAATTAGAGCAATACACCAATATAATAACAAAGCGCACTCAAAGATGGGCTGCGCAATATACCCCGCAGGGCCACAGCAACCACAAACGGTTGAAAAAGCACAATGACCAATACCGGGTCAGAAAGAAAGCGTTTCTAACACGAAAACGCACAAAAATTAGTCTGCAAAAGGAGAGAACAACACTATGAGTGCGCAAGTGCTATGCAAGCACTTACATGTTAAAAACACTTAAAAACTAGTGGCACAATTAGAGAAATAATACACGAAAATTAGTTGCGAAAGTCGATCAAGTTCTAGATCGCTGCGCAAGTCGATTAAATGGTGGACCTCTTCGCACGTCGATCAAGTGTATCTCTGCGCAAGACGATCAAGTGGAGGATCGCTGTGCAAGTCGATCAAGTGGAGGATCAGTGCGCAAGTCGATCACGTGGAGGATCGTTGCGCAAATCGATCAAGTGGTGGATCGCTTCGCAAGTCGATCAAGTGGAGGATCTCCGGACAAGTCGCCATTGCCCTACTTTCCAACATATCCATTCCATTCCAACACTTTCCATTGCCTTACTTTCCAACATATCAGGCAGAGATATTTTCACGACACAAGTTTGGAATGTATACTTGAATCTGAGAAGTATCAAGAAAGAATTTTACAATTCTATAAGGAGAGTGGAATTTGCAGCCAAATTTGAACTTTGTTTTGATCATGTTTTTTTTTGTTTGCATGTCTCATTAAGTATTATTGTTACTATTTCGTTTTTTGCAATCCTGTAAACAATTACTGTGAATTACTGTATATTGTACTGAATTTGTAAACCTCAATTAATCATGTATGAATTACTGTTATAATGTATTTTTTCTGAGTCGCTAATGACCCAGTTGTCGATGCGACGTTAAATAAACAAACAAACAACACCCAAGTTTTTTCGATATTCAACATTTGCGGTCTTATAACTCCTGAATTACAACGATTTGGCTCCTGAAATTGAAGGCCATATACAACACATGATACGGAATACGGATATACTAACAAATGATTTTGGGCTTCTCACTTTCTTTTCCAAAAAAATGGAAAATTCTCGTGAGAACTAGAATATACTTTTTTACTAATTTTTCATTCCTCACAAATAATCACTGAAATACTTTACTAATTTAAATGAGGAATTTATTAACGAGTTATCATACATTACCTATTAATATCACAATTTCAAATAATTTTGCGCTAGAGCCGTTCTTATTGAAAATATTAATATTACTAAAAACTTTCCCAATTCTTTTCGGACGTTTAATATTTCCGTTGTTATAAAACCTTAACTTCAAGGATTTGGCTCCTTGGAAAGGCGTGTGACATTCAACACATAATAAGAAATATGGTTATACCCACAAATAATTTTGGGCTTCTTTCATTTCCAAAAAATGGAATCTTCTCGTGAGAACTACAACATACCTTTTGATTAATATTTCATTCCTCACAAAAAAATCTCTGAAATACTTTACTAATTCAAATGAGAAATGTATTAACAATTGTCCATACATTACCTATTAATATGCCAACTTTAAATAATTTTGGGCTAGCACCGTTCTGATTGAAAAAAATAGAATATTAATCAAAACACACCCACTTTTTTCGATATCCAATATTTGAGTTCTTATAACACCTGAACTACAAGGATTTGGCTTCTGAAGATTAAACGTCAAGGACAACATAGTATAAGCAATACGGTTACACTCACAAATAATTTTGGGCTTTTCTATTTTTCTTTTCCAAAAAATGGAAAATTCTCGTTAGAACTAGAACATACCTTTCGATTAATTTTTCATACCTCACAAAATAAACTTTGAAATACTTTACTAATTCAAATGAGAAATTTATTAACAATTGCTCATACATTACTTATTAATATGCCAACTTGAAATAATTTTGGGCTAGCACCGTTCTGATTGAAAAAAATTGAATATTAATCAAAACACACCCACTTTTTTTCGATATTCAACACTTAATTTTTTCGTTATTATAACACCTGAACTACAACGACGTAGCTTCTGAAAATTGAACTTGAACCAGCGCATCCCCCCCTCCCTGTCGATCCGTTTTGGGGACCATGATCAAAATCATCGTTTGCGGCCGGGCCAGCGGAAACTTTCGTAGTATTTGGTAGTGGGAACAGTGAGTGAGAGTAGATGCGTCCCGTGGGAACAGTTGAGCCATTGATACGTGTGCCTGTGGGCATCGGTTGTCTGACGAATGGGGGGGGGAGTCGGCGGAGGCGTCGATAGGAGACTAGACATACACCCTTATTTATGATTGACCATGCCTTTGTAAATAAAACGAAGATGATATTTTTCTACAAAATCCGACATGCTGGGTTCATTGTCTTAATGTATGTTCACTCAACGGGTCGTAATTGATATGTTTCTAGACCCTTTGCCGGAGTCCGGTGTATCGGAGCCATTTGAGGGCCCTAAGGGGACTGCCAGTACTTCTCCTCTAGGTAAGGTGCTCTCAACGGACTTCAAAGAACAAGGCAAGAGAAGTATCCGCAATAAGTTTGATTCGTCATGTAACTAACATTTTTACTGAATTAACTAAGCTTTCTTAAAGTTAATTGATGTTATTAATTTAAAAAAATTGACGCCTTGCAAATCCAAAGAAATAAGTACCAGCAACATTTTCGAAACAAAGGTTTTGACATCTTAATACTATATAAACTGTTGCCAATACATCGTTAAAGAGCTCATTCCCAACTCTTTTCAAGCAGTTGTAACATCTACCTAGTGGTGGATGTTAGTTGTGAGTATGTAATCTAAGATTCGTGTGACACCTATCAGCGCCATTGTCGGTTCGATCCATTTCAGAACAACTCAAGATAGATATTTCCTGGTAAAGAACAGTCCAAATCAAACGTCTGGAAGGTGAGTTACTTGAAAGAAAAGAAGAATCCTGGCTTACATCAGTAAGATAATCCAACAGCTTAAGGTTTTCATCTGAATTGGTTTTGATAATTTTTTTACGTATTTTTTTTTGCTTTTAGGGCATTTTAAAAACATTTTAAGAGTATTTATAGATTGTTTTAATGATATTTTAGGTCATCAAAATACGCCCTCTACTAATGACATATTTCCTGATAAAGAACAGTCCGAACCAAACGTTTGCAAGCTGAGCTCTCTTGAGCGAAAGGAAGAAGCCTTGATTACAGTAGTAAGATAATCCAACAGCTTGAGATTTTCATCTGAACTGGTTTTGATAAAAAAAATTTACGTCATTCTTTTTTGTTTTTCGGGCGTTTTTAAAAACATTTTACGAGTATTTTATAGATCGCTTTTAGCGATATTTATTTCGTCACTGCCCTGAGGCGAAGACGATATTCGTTGACATGACAGGAAAAACGTCGGCCTCTCAGCCAACGACGCGGCGTCTCCCGGACAGCCAAGAAGTCATGAACTCGAACCGTGGAAACTAGCGTGTACATCATCAAAATCCGCCCCCATTCATGCGCCATTGTCTCTGATGGAGCAGAGCGCTCCGCATGGGCCTTCTCCGCACTCGACGGTGGGCGTGCTGATATCTGTGCCGAGGCTATTGCGCCATGGAGGACAGCGTGGCCCGGTCGTTTAGGAGACCGGTGCTGCCTTACGGCAACTAGCCTCCTTGCACACAAACGTCCCCGGCGTTCTCTTGGGACATTGTCCCTTCAGCACTCACGTCGGCGCGTTGTCTTTGGTAGCAATCACGTTTTTAGCGTCAGTCTGGGCGCAGTTACGAGACGGGCAGCGTATGTAAATTGAGGACCAGAAAGAAAAGAGTTTGGCTCTTATTTAAATTCGGGACCGATTCAGAGAAGGGCATACGTAAATTGGGGACTGCTACCTCATCGCATTCCAGGTAAAAGTAGAAGGTGACATTTTGGTTTCGAAGAACATTTTCATAGCTATTATTTTTAAAACACAACTTCCCAATTTTCCAGAGTTGTAATTAGCATTTTTCCTTCGAAATATGGTTTGGTTAAGTTGGTTTTTATTCAATTGAATCATTCGTTGATTGAATAAATTCTGTTTATCTTGCTATGTTCTTTCTTTTTCTCAGCTAATATTATATAACGGTGAATGTGAAATCTGGACACTCTTCTAGGACTTAGGTTGCTTTTCATTTTGATATAGGAGCAAAAGGAAGGATGAGAAGATATATATTTTTATATAAAAGGTCAAGTAAAAGCTAGACAGCAGCGTGGTGGCGGCGGCCCCCTTAATGCACTTACCTGCTCAATCTGTCCTTTTCCTTACCTGTGTTGTGTTGGTTCCCAATTGACATGTAGAATTAGAAAGTAAGTTCTGCGAGAAAAAACGAAGGAAATATTTGGTCCCCAATTTACATATGGCGGTCAATAATCTCTTTGCACACTAACGTCCCCAGGTATCTCATGCGACATTGTCCCTCAGCTCTCACGTCGGCACGTTCCGTCTTCCCGCGGTACTCACGTCGTTAGTGTCAGAGCGGGTGCAGTAAAACGGTTTGGGGGCTCCGAGCCGCGTAGTATACGGCCCGGGTTAGGCTCTTGGATTCGTCGTGGCAGTACCCTATAATTAGGAATTGATTAGGATTTTCTCCCGGCGCATGGTTAGTGGCTTCCCTCGACTTTGGTGCGGGCATGAAAAGCTGGTAGTTCTGAGCGTGTGAACTGATTACTCATTCAAAAAATCGGGGTCAGATGTTGGCTCCTTCGTGCACATACTTTGCATGAATTCGATGGTCTATCTTCTGATCTCATTTCGCCGGCAATGCGCCTCTCTAGGCGGTTGGCAGCTTCAGGCAAACTTCATTTTGCTGTTGTTCGTGGCCTCGCCCGAGGACTTAATCGCGAGGCAAGTGAACGAAACAAAAACCATATGTAAGTAAATATGTCTGTTTTGATAAACTGACTGTAAAAGGACATTGAATCCGAAACATAAAGACTATGTGAATTTCGGGGAAAATACGCAGTTAATTTACATATAGAGAATAATCAAGTGCAAGGGAAAACTAGAGAGAAAAACGTAATTTTATGGAGATGTGTAAACGACAAATGAAGGAGAATGACGGCTCTTGTTTGTCGAACACTTCAGGGAAGTCAGAAAAAATATGAGAATGCTTGTGGACTGGGTCTAGATCGGATTGCAGAAAGGAAGCCTTTTTTCAGTGTGGTACGATAATTAAGAGAGATGATCATTGCAGTATAAATATGGAATGAACTCAAAATGGTTGCAGTATAAAGATGGTTACATGGAATCGTGAATCATTAATGGATTCATGCCAGGCAATTATGGAAGACATCGCAAAGGGACGTGATCATTTCAGACTTTTCTTTTTCTTCCTATTTGACGTTGTGAGAAGGCCAACACCTGTATTTTTAAGGGGAAATCATTTTGAAATTCATAATAACATGACCACAAATGCACGCAGGGCAACGGGAACAAATGCGCGCTAGTATGAATGAGTTCTTTTTGCAAATGTTAAGCCTGAGTGTTGTGTAAATAATTATATTTTATTTCAAGGGTATTTACATATATGTTCCTGTCTTATGTTACGTATTTGTACTAGCCAGGAGAGGCGGCAACAACGCCCGGTAAATTCTTGTTACGAATAAAGAAGTTTGCACTAGCATTAGCGGTGAAAATAATTGTTTGAAAGTATTTTTTCTGTTTTTTTAAATTGGGAATGAGGAAAGAACAAATTACGTATAAAATCCTAACAAACGATGATGAATACCCATTTCCTGCACAGGAAGGGCTTTGCGCCCTCTCGACTCAAATAAATTTCTTAAGTGGTCCTACCTTGTGTGTTTGTTGTAAATTAAGGATCCGTTTCATAATGCTCATTTTTCTACTCCCATTGTATAATGCTATCATTTGATGGCTTCAACCAGTTGCATAACGATATCCATCACGATACAGATTTCATTATGATATAGGTTCTTGACCAATCACAGAGAAGTTAACAAACCAAGTATTGACACTTAATTCATCATTGAGAATCGTTCTAATAAACGTTTCAGTCGATTGTGTGCATTGGGAATGAGGAAGTGCCAAATATATCAAATACAATAATCCAAATTGCATTTGATATTATTTTAGGCGTGTCAGTTCTAATTTCTTTTATTATTAGTAATTTTTTTCGTGGAATATTATTTCAAATAAATTGGATCGTAATTTCACTTTCATCCTATTTGACTAGTGCAGTACTCCCTCGCAGGCGGAATGGTAACTACAGCCACCTGCGGCAGGATGCGAGGGTAGGTTATGGAGCTGTCCGCTAGGTGACCTAGGCTGAATCCTGCAATACCAACTGCTAAGAAACAATTCAATGTAAAAGTTAAACTTACAAAAGTCGTAGAAAAAGTACCGAATGAAACTCGATGTAATGGGTATTAATACACTCGTGTGAAGTTAACAAAAATCGCTCTTCCTCGCTCGTACCATAATATCACACTCGTGTATTCATACTCATTATTACATCATCCTTTCATAATGTACGATTATGTGAGGGGCATGAAATCCTAACAAACGATGTTTTGATAAACTGACTGTAAAAGGACATTGAATCCGAAACACAAAGATAAACATACGCTGTCTTATGTTAAGAAGACATCAGAGACCTTACCTCACTTACGAAATATACTTCATGTTGTCGCCAATTATATTAAAAATATTACTGCTATTTTTTAAATTCAGATTCTTCATTGCACGACGAGCCTGGGTCACCTACCAGTGGCGACATTCCGGATGAGACAGACAGCATTAGTAAACATCCTGAAGAGACCCTTCCAATTCGTAAGTATACTACAGCGAGTTGAATTATTTAACAGATGAATGCAATAGTGTGAATGGGTTTTCAAGTGATACTGCCATATGTTTAGAAGATTCAGAGAGCATCCCTGACTTATGAAATAGACTTTGCCTGTCGTCGTGAATTTTTTTGAAAAATATTTTTGCTCATTTTTGATTTCTATTCAGGTTCCTCATTGCATGACGAGCCTGGGTCACATACCAGTGGCGACATTCCGGATGAGACAGAGATCATTAGTAAAGAACCTGAAGAGATCCTTCCAATTTGTAAGTGTACTACAGCGAATTGAATTATTTAACAGAGGTAGCAATAATGTGAATGAGTTTTCAAAATTATACTGCCATATGTTTAGAAGATATCAGAGAGCTTCCCTGTCTTACGAAATATTGAATATTGTCGTGAATTCTGTTGAAAAATATTTCTACTCATTTTTTATTCAGATTCTTCATTGCACGACGAGCCTGGGACACCTACCAGTGGCGACATTCCGGATGACACAGGGAGTATAAGTAAGAAACCCGGAAAGACCCTTCAAATTCGTAAGTATACTACAGCGAATTGAATTATTTAACAGAGGTAGCAATAATGTGAATGAGTTTTCAAAATTATACTGACATATTTTTAGAAAATATCAGAGAGCTTCCCGGTCTTATGAAATATTGAATGTTGTGAATTTTGTTGAAAAATATTTCTGCTCATTTTTTATTCAGATTCTTCATTGCACGATGAGCCTGGGACACCTACCAGTAGCGACATTCCGGATGGGGCAGGGAGCACAAGTAAGGAACCTGGAGAGACCCTTCCAATTCGTAAGTTTACTACAGCGAGTTGAGTTATTTAAAAGAGATAAGGCATGTGGTTTCAAAATTATGCTGCATATAGCATAAAGATAAGGCAGCGTAATGCAGACCTTTCCTGGCTTATGAAATAATCATTGCATATTGTCGTGAATTTTGTTGAAAATATTATTGCTCAATTTTTAATTTCTATTCAGGTTCTTCATTGCATGACCAACCTGGATCACCTACTTCTGACGACATTCCGGATGACACAGGGAGCATAAGTAAGGAACCTGGAGAGACTCGTCCAATTCTTAAGTGTAGTACAGCGAGTAGAGTTATTTAACCTAGCTTCAACTGCCCAACTTTTTTGTAAAATAATGTTTACGATGCAGATCTGGAATAGCAAGGGTGATCACGTAAACCTGGCGACAATTTAAACTTTAACCTTGATTTCCTCTAGTTATTGTCAATAATTAATGAAATGAAACAGCTAATTTTTTTCCTTATGAATGAAGGTTTTGTTTGTATCATGTTCGCATGGTACAATTCATTTAATCACTTTTGCTTGGATATGTAGTAATAATTTGATCTTTGATACATCTAACAAAAATGAGCGTATATTCCACTACTAATGCTTCGCTTCAAAACTGAGAACTCTGAATTGCGATTGCAAAATTCAATTGCTTGTTGTATCTAATATTTATAGTAGAGTGAATGTATGCAAAATATGAATAATGTCAATGTTTGATATAGTACTTATGTACCTAGGACTTTAAGTACATTTTTTTGCTCAGATGGAGAATTCCGAGGTAATTCCAGGTACTCGAAGTCTCTTCAGGAGCAAAACGTCAAATAACACCTATAGTACATAACAAACTTAATGGTATACTAGTTTGATGCTGAATCAGTTAGAATTAGAAACATATTTTAATATTTGACTTTTTTGTCTCTTGTCTGGCCATTTCAAAATTACAATTTTCACATTATTCCAACAAAATAATATTGTGACGATACTCACACTCTCACTTAACTTATCTCCTAATATACTTATTTTATTAACTGATTAATTTGTCTACTTCGATTTTGTTATAATGAATGGGCGTTATGATACTTACACTCTCAGAGCTCCACCTACTCCATCGTCGTAGGCTGATTTGCATCGCTCATAGGAGGGTACAGTTGGTGATAACTAAAGCCCGGTTGTCTATGACATGTCATATTTTTTCTTTGCGTTTTTTCCATAGAAAATGTAAGATAAGCATGATTTTATCTACAGTGGCTAAAATTATGCAATTTTCATATGTTATATAAAGTCATATTGTTTTTTTTTTTTACCCTTTGGTCATTTTCCGTTAATTTTTCGTATTATGGTCACTTCTTCTAACTGTTTTCTAATTTTTCACTTCTAACTGTTATCTAATTTCTTACAATTTTTGTATTGTATATAATTGTCTGTCTTTCCTATAAATATACATGTATGTGAATTAGGATGTTAAGCTATACTGTCACCGCCTTACCCTTCCTCCCATCGCGGTACTGACGTATGACTCGTGCAATCGTTATCGATGCACGACTCGCAATCTGGGGACTGCCAGATGCGACAACCTATTGTAGTTATTCAATTAATACACCACAATTTAGGGTCTAGGGTTCGTAATCGAATTTTGATATTAAATGAGAAACAATCACAGTACTGGAATGAACAATGAGAGCATATATTCTTTGAAGTTTCCTAGCATTACATTAATTCTGATCCTTCAACCTTTCACGTTGGTTAGAAGTTAACACAATGAATCATTAAACGTTGAAACAAACATTAATCAAAGGCATACACTATTCTGGAAAAGAAATAACACACAAAGAATACCCTTGACACACAAAGAAGTATACAGAAAAATGTTCACTCTTGAAATCTGATTAATTATAACAAATGGATTCAATTTCCACCGATAAAACACCGAAGAATTGACTAATCCTTGAATGATTAATTATTTATTCTCGTATTAACCAAAATTGAGCGATTTCCTTGTCCTGATTTATCACAATTTCAGTATATAAGACACTAATAAATTAATAACAAAATGTAATTACTATCTTGCAAACATATGTACAAAGAAATCTTAACTACTAAATAAATTACAAATTACGGTTTCCTATGACTGCAGTCTATTCTAAATTCAAAACACGACAGTCAAATGAATATATAACAACCTGGTTTTAAATTAATGTCGTCTACTTCAAATCTAGTATTTTTACTCCTCATACTTTGCATAAAGCATTCTGTAAAAGTTCGTACAGACTGAATCTCTCCTCATTGCAGTTCTAACGGCTGCGCCTTACGGTAAAAGTTCATTATTTTCATGCAGTACATTTCTTGTAGTACTTCAATCTTTTCCACGTGTCACAAACACATATTTTATCATATCAAATGCATGTATAATAATAATAATAATAATAATAATGCCTTTATTGATATGTCGAGGCTCGGACCATCAGACCCGCTCTTCCGCCTAACCACTTATTATATTATTTAATTTCAATTATTCAGCATTACAATCCATTTAGCTTGTAGCGACTGCGATCGAGTCACATCACGTTCTCTGGCCTAGGCTTTCATAACATCTAATCTGTAATAACTCATCCTCCCACTGCTTCTCTTATTTTTCATTCTTATCTACGTCATTCCGATGCCTTTTTTTATCAGAATCTCTGCTGAACATCTACGTTCACTTGCTTGCATAACAATGTCTTACGTAAAATATTTTCTCGAATAAAATTATTATCTAATATCAATATCACAACATCTAATCCAAATTCATTTTATTCACATTTTCTGTACACTTAAGTGCTTTAAGTGCCTTAAATAAACAAAAGTTACACTTTTGTTTATTTCCCTTTCATTTTTCTATCCTACTAATAATAACTTCGCCAACATTATTTTAATTCTATTTTCAAAATATTCCGCAAGGTATTTTGACCCCTCTGAATATTTACATTGAGTTATATTCCTTGTTTGACCATTATTTCATATATTTATTATTTTTCCTGTCTCTTGAGTTAAATAAATCGAATTTACACAAAATTAATGGTAATGTTGGTCTGGTAGCGGAGCAAACATTAAGGATTCAATAGGCCAGCGCGGGCCTAAAGAATTCGAAAGACCCACAAGGGTATTCATTTTTCATTTCAGAGCCGTAAACACACAGTAATGAACTAGTGAACCATAAAATAAAATACAAACGCAGTAAACGACTATTCCTTTTCAGCTTCAATGCCCGAAACATCTTCGATTCCTGTTGACAAGGAGCTTCAAGACATATCAGTAAGCCGAGTAACTACGACCGAAGAGGAACTGGGTAAGTGGAAAAAACGAGTTTGCTAATTGTGAAATTAATTCATTTATCAAACAAGTTTTCTCAAAAATTGTTCCAAATTTTGGTTACTTTCTTTCTTGGATAGTACAAAGAACGCATAAAAATATTCAGGAGGAGGGAGCCGAAAGTTTTCCATGTTTCCGTACCCACAATCGTTGTGGAAAGAGGAACCCGCTCTCTTAGATTTTTCAAGTGCAATCGGGGAGAACAGAACGAATTTAAAGAAATTTTGGGTAACTGCACTACTTTAAATGTAGAACAACATTAATTCTCAATACCACAAGGCACTCCAGAAAAATCCGTCCATAGTTTCTTCATTATTGACTGCTGTTTCCACGTATGGTTTGTATGTAGTAATGCCATGCTCATAAGCAAATTATAGTCTTAAACGCCGAAACTGTGCCAAGAAGGAATTGTTTCTTTATTGTGGGTAGAACAAATTAACTACTTTTATTATTTCTTCGCTTGTAACGCCTACACATGATGAGAAATTGCATCACTAATCATCTGTTTCTTGGCGATTTTTTCTTCTTCCGTAATATCCAGAATGTTGTGCGGACAGTGATACGAAACAATGAAAATATTTCTGAGAATTGTCGAAGAGAAATACTTATTTTGGATGCGAACGATAAAAAATTTCTGAATTGACGTAATTTGGATGAATATTACGACAGCCCTGTATCGAACTATGTGATCTCACCCGACATTAGACCATCAGAAACTTATCCCACCAGGCGGGCGTCAGAACGTTATTGGAATCGCTGTATACAAATGCCATTACAAATGCCGGAGTTGTCATAGCGTCTCTTGTCTTCGAAATGCACCTAAAGTTCCTGTGACAAACAGGCTACAGGATGCATGATTCTTGTTTCTGAGGTCAAAATTGTAAAGTTATTATTTATTGCTAATATTGTAAGGAAAACGCTGGTGTGTTTTTATGGCGAAATAAGTCTTCTGTATATAAGGCTGTTCAAAACCGGAAATTTTCACATTGTGACAAATTCTACAATTCATTACAAGCTTCATATTTACTGACTATTAGATTAGTCGTTTGTTGCTCAGAATAGTTTCTTTCAAAAATTTTACAAGAAGCAGTCAATCAATAAATGTTCTGGAAAAACACATTGCTCTATTATGATAACAGTAAGGAAAATTACTGATTTTAAAGAGATATTATTTTGCAGATCCATCGCAACCTTCCCTACTTTCCCAAGACTTGAAGGCGCCAGTCCGAGGCTCTCCATGCCCACTTTCCTCCCCTGCAACCGAATCAGCTGGTGCGACACATCCATGCGGAACTCCAGGAATATCCAGGTCACACCCAGGCCCAATACGGAATGCACCATGTGTGTCATCACCGTATTCTGAACCACAAATATCACGGACTGCTCCATCTGCATCCCCTGGATGTGTTACTCCTCAACATATAAGACGTAGATATCCATTTTCCCCCGCTTCTAACCCTGTATCGGATTTATCAACAATTCGTAGAACACAATGTACCCCGAGACGAAATTATGCGATGCAAAATGACCAATATGTCCCTCAACCGTACGGATATGTGAATTCACCTACACCATGCCAAACAGCAAGTGATTATGGGCCTCCTGTTTGTTACCCTTCTCAGCATTCCGGAATGGTGTACTCATCATCATTTTCTACATCACAACAATCAACGACTTACACAACGCCGTGTGATTCTTGCTACATAACTCCAATGCCAACCTCTGCAGTGGGTGCAATACCGTCAAGTGATCTCAGACGTCAAGAGGAAGAATCTTGCCCTGAATCATGTCCTACCTATCAAAGATCTATGTTACAACAACCACAGATATGTTCAGTTTCAGATGAAATCAGTACCTCTACTGTGTCCTTCGAAACACCTTGTGCCCTTCAGCCGGGTACTACTTCGCAACTTTCGACTATGCAGTTTGCTGAATTTGCTCCATGTGCTCAACCAGAGACATTTCCATTGCAACCACCGCAGGGAGGCGGTACTTGTGGTTGTTTCACATCGAGCGGCCTAGTTGTGTACGATGCACCCCCATCCAGTTCAATTCAGTATCCAATACCAAGAAGACCAGATCGATGTACTCCACCAATAAGACCTGCAGTACAAAAGACACCGATGAACGCCGCTTCCAACGCACGTACTGTAAAAACAACAAGACTCTCGTCAGTAATATACGCACCTCCTTCAAGCTCCGCTCCTGAGATATCTGCGACTCGAACCACTCCAAGTGTTGGTTCTAAAATTATTGACGCCCAACCCTCGCAGATACCTGACGATTCTCGTGAGGAAAATGAAAATGAGTCCTTACGATTTCCGGATTCTCCTAAAACATTACCTTGCACTTCATTGTCGCAATCCCCTACGATTATACCAAGTCCATGTTCTACGACAAAAACCTCAAATAAAGAATTGCAAAAACGAACACGTCCTTGTGTGATGTCCGGGACCATCACAAGTCCTTCCGGCCAATCTATCACTTCATCCTGTGCTGAACCACAAAATAGGGGAATACAGCAGGCCAGTTCTTTGACGCAAGGCTCACAGAGTCATTTCATTTCATGTGAGACCCTAAAACGCCTTAAATCTGGATCACTCACATCACCCACAGCTCCTTCATCCGTTGCGACTGACCAAATATCACCATTAGGTGAAATGCAAAATGCTTCCTCAGAAAGAGCAGTCATTCAGAACACGCCGTCAATAAGTATTTCAAGACGTCATCCACAGCTTTCTCCACCCAAATCACTCGCAGCACCTTCCGTACCCTCATCAATCTTGGCCACACAAACTTCGCAAATGCGTACTGCGGCGTGCACGACAGAAGAGAGCAAACCCTGTGCACCTTCTGGACCCTCCATGAGCCATTCTACGCCTTTCTCGAGTCCATCGTCCACTTGCACTCGTGTAGCGCCAATATGCACCCCTCAAGTGCATTCCCGGACTTCCCCGTGTAAAAGTACAAACATTTCTGCGTTGCAAAATACGGCACTGCATCCCTTTCCCAGTGAAACGATAGAAACTCCTCCTTTCACACGTAATGCCGCACGCAATACACCTCCGAACTCCATCTTAAAAATTTCATCAATGAAGTCAACCCCAAGTGCACTGCCAGAAAGTGCGACTATTCACGATTCACAAATAGGAGCATATAAATATTTACCTCCAGCAAGTTCTGCAAGAGAATCTGAAGTAACCATTGCCCCGCCGTCTGGCATACCACACGTATGTACAAAATCAACTGCATCTTGCGCAGATCCAAACAGTTCTACTTTTAACACCACAGCCCCACCAGAAATGCCGAGAATGACTTCAACAATGCCCCCGGCATCGATCGTAGAGCCTACAAGCTCACAACCCAGTTTTGTTTTAAAATGTACGAAACCATTGAAAGAAGTAGGCAGCCCGTGGACGCAAGACCAGCCGACACGAATTGTATGTGACCGTTCAGAATGTTCTAAAACAAAATCATTGTCATCGTCACACGTTGTGCAAAAACCAACATTTCAGTCACATTCAGGGGCTTTTACGACTTCGAATCAGCAAGTCACAGCCGAAAAGGCACCTGGAGCCACAACACGAAGTTCTGAATTCCCAGACTCAGTGATATGTGCCGTTCCATGCTCACCACCACGACAAACCGGGCAAGATATATCCACAGAAACCGGTACATTATTTGCTAGTTCTACTTCGCAATTATCCACAATACGGGGTGCTCCCTGTACAAAACTGCGAAGTCCTTCAATTGAAAACACTGACAACACTACACATTTTCAACGAAAAGTAGCACAACACAGCTCAGCTACACAAGATCCACAAATACGTGCGATACCTTGCGGACCTTCAGCTGTGTCATCAATAATGATGGCACCATGTGCGCCTCCTGAAAGCCAAGCAATACAAGATCCGCAAATGATACCTTGGGAGCCATCAGCGGTTTCATCAACAGTGATGGCACCATGTGCGCATTCTGGAAGCCAAACTATACTAGATCCTCAAATACGTGCGACACCTTGCGGACAATCAGCGGCTTCATTAACACTGATGGCACCATGTGCACCTTCTGGAAGCCAAGCAATACAAGATCCGCTAATACATACGATACCTTGGGAACCATCAGCGGGTTCATCAACAATGATGGCACCATGTGCGCATCCTGGAAGCCCAGCAATACAAGATCCTCAAATACGGGCGATACCTTGCGCACCATCAGCGGCATCATTGACAATGATGGCACCATGTGCCCCTCCTGGAAGCGAAGCTATACAAGATCCACAAATACGTGCGATACCTTGCGGACCATCAGCGGCTTCATCAACATTGATGGCACCATGTGCGCGTCCTGGAAGCCCAGCAATACATGATCCTCAAATACGAGCAATACCTTGCGGACCTTCAATGGCTTCGTCACCAATGATGGCACCATGTGCACCTTTTGGAAGCCAAGCTATACAAGATCCACAAATACGTGCGATACCTTGCGGACCATCAGCGGCTTCATCAACATTGATGGCACCATGTGCGCGTCCTGGAAGCCCAGCAATAAAAGATCCTCAAATACGGGCGATACCTTGCGGACCTTCAATGGCTTCGTCACCAATGATGGCACCATGTGCACCTTTTGGAAGCCAAGCTATACAAGATCCACAAATACGTGCGATACCTTGCGGACCATCAGCGGCTTCATCAACATTGATGGCACCATGTGCGCGACCTGGAAGCCCAGCAATAAAAGATCCTCAAATACGGGCGATACCTTGCGGACCTTCAATGGCTTCATCACCAATGATGGCACCATGTGCACCTTCTGGAAGCCAAGCTATACAAGATCCACAAGTACGTGCGATACCTTGCGGACCATCAGCGGCTTCATCAACATTGATGGCACCATGTGCGCGTCCTGGAAGCCCAGCAATACATGATCCTCAAATACGGGCGATACCTTGCGGTCCTTCAATGGCTTCATCACCAATGATGGCACCATGTGCATCTTCTGGAAGCCAAGCTATACAAGATCCACAAATACGTGCGATACCTTGCGGATATTCAATGACTTCATCAACAATGATGGCACCATTTGCACGTCCTGGAAGCCCAGCAATAAAAGATCCTCAAATATGTGCGATACCTTGCGACCCTTCAGCAGCTTCAACAATGATGGCACCATGTGCGCCTCCTGGAAGCCAAGCAATACAAGATCCGCAAATACGTGCGATACCCTGCGGACCATCAGCGGCTTCGTCAACAATGACGGCACCATGTGCGCCTTCTGGAAGCCAAGCTACACAAGATCCACAAATACGGGCGTTATCTTGCAGACCTTTAGCCTCTGCATCAACAATGATGGCCCCCTGGACACCTTCTGGAAGTTCAGCTATTCTAAATCGACACATAGGTGCTGCACCTTGTGTTCCACCTGGGATTATCAGACAATTGCCTATGTTGCAAAGAACACCTTCTGGTCCAGAACGCAGTCATAATGTGAACCAACAGATACATTCCATGCCCAGTGGCCCTACAGATGAATCGGTATCTTCATTCACTTCATCAAATATTCAAAGAATATTTCCAATGAGGGATGCCTCCTGCGCTCCACTTGGAAGCCTTGCAATTGGAGATCCTACGTTAGGTGCATTGCCTTGTGTGCCTATCGGAGATTCTGGAACAACTTCCTCTGCAACCAGCGGAACTAATTCCCAAATTACATATGTAGCAGCAACAGAGCATTTTCCACGTTCTATTCCAGCGAGCTCTACACTCGAAGACTGGCAAGTAAGGTCAAATCCGTGTTCGTTACCACGATGTGCCAGAATTAATACTTCTACTATACACGACGTTCCATCTGTTACATCAGGATCTCCCATCTTTTTTGAAACTCCACACAATACTTGTCGACCATCAAGGTCACAATTTCTAGCGGGAACTACAGTACCAAGTCAAGTTTCTGATGACTCGATCGTTCCCACACGGGATTTGTCGAGAACTGTTCAAGCAAGCTCAAGTCGATATTCTCCTAACAATATTGGTTCGATGAGCAACGCAGGTTGCTCCAACATGGCAAATGAAGAAACTCAGACATTTTTTTACAATTTTTATGAGACTCAACCTACGTGTAGTGCTGTAGATCCAATGACTACATTCACTGGTGGAATTCTTCCTTATCAGCCAATACCAAATTCATCGGCTTTTGGTGCTTGCACTTCACAATATTTAGCATCAAATATTCCTGCTGATCCGAATGTCCGTGATTCTCGTATGTGGTCAGTACGATCCTGTACTGAATGTTCTGAACAGGAACAATCTGCATTTAATTTAATATATAATGAATATGATTCCATGCCAGTGTCTCAATTTACCCAAACAGGGGGTGAATTGCATCCTCACGAAATGAGTAGTTCTTCACAACCCACAGATATACGTCCTTTAAATCACGTGAATAAAAATGCCAAACCTAACCGGGCAACTACTCCATGTGTGGCGCCAAGTTCCACAAAAAGGACAAAGAAGGCATCATCAGCAAAACGAAACCAGTATAAAACGTCTCCGACAAGAGGAACTGCAGCTTCACCTATCAGATCAACCATTTGTCCAAAACAAAGAAGCAGCGTAACTCCACCTGATAGGAGAAGTCCAGTACAAAACAAAAGTCCCATTAAATTTGCACCCCTCAGCCTATCTCGCAAAGTGCAAGCTACTACAACATGTCCCAAACCTGCATGCACACCGCCGCGTATGCCAGGTAGCACATCTCGATCATCCACGCGGTCCACACCGTACTCGCGCACACCCTCCTGTGCTTCTCGACTGTCGTCGAAGCACCCTAAGGTGTGTGCTCCTCCTGCACAAAAGACAGTGCATACCTCACCCGCTCGCGCCAAGCCATGCACGCCTCCGATGGTGTGCAGGGGCAAATCATCGACTAAGAAACAACGTGGAAATGTGTTACAGAAACAAAGTCCACTATCGCTTTCCGGAGTGATCACACCTACATTGAGAGCTTGCTCGGAGAACAATTCACCAATGCGGTCTCTTCTGGATGTAACAAATCAATCTTATCTCGCATCCCCAATGAGATCAACTGCATTGCCTCTTATGCTCTCGAGGTCAGGGCGTTCAATTCCAACTCGATCTTCGACTGTTCATTTGTCAACATTTAGAGCGGAAAAATCTTCCGATGAACCAGCTTGCAATGACCCCTCATGCAACGCATCAATGTCTCGTCTTCCTGCATGTCAGGCAAATCTGGTTACTCGATCACATCCTGAGTTGCATCTAGGGACATCGCGATCAGCACCTTTTATGTCTTTGTCAAGCAACAGAGATGAAGCGTCAGGGGTGCATTCCAATCCATGCACGAGTACGTTTATTACAAGGTCCTCGGAACACCTGTCACAAGCGCAATCAATGAAGCACATGCCGTCAACATGCCGCAGACCTCAGCTGTCACCTGTGCGATCGATACCTTGTATGACGTCGGTGAGCTCCTCGTCATGTCTCTCCACACACTCTGCACCATGCGTATCATCGGTAAGCTAGTCTTATAGACGATATTTCGTAAACAAAGCTCTACTAAAGGAAAATGAGTCTTAGATTATTAATACCTAATAAACCAATTCAATTAAATCGTTTATATCAATTATATCGATTATATCAATTCAATTGAATTTCAATTTTATTAGTAATTTGCTTACAGGATTATCCTATTACAAATTGCTGTGTATGTTCACAGCTCAATCATAAACAATTTCATTACAAATAACTTCTGATAGAACAGATAGACCAATATACAATATTCTTTTAAAATAAATGCTCATAATTTCAGAATTGATGAAATAACAATGTACAGAGTTTGAGATCTTTCAGAGTTTAGTTTAATGAGACCATTGGGAAAGGATAATACACCATTGTGGTATGGTCCTCTAATCCCTTTATATATTGAGCACTCAAATAAAATATCTTTCAGGTTTTCATCAGTGCGGCATTACATGGCAAACAGATTGAATCTAAGTGTATTTTGTTTAACATATTTCTGCTATTAATGTTGATTTCTTCGTCACTGAACACCCTGATTTCAGTGACAACTCTAGTAATGGAAGTGGGGAGAACCAATGTTTGGTATTTCTCTGTTTCTGTAGATTGCAAATCCCTAATTTCTCGATATATTGTACCGGACGATGAATTCATGATTCTGTGCGTATCGTCAATAAAGAGTTTACTTACAATTGTAACAATGGGGGGAATACTATTTCCGATTATATTCGGATTTTATTGAGCACTGCGTAATTATGGAGTATAAAAATTCAATCAGCAAACAATGCCGATTCCACCCTATTGAAAAAGTAATGCGCACTTACCCCGATAGTCGAGTCTGAGCTCCGGTGGGATGCCCGTATCGCGTGGCTCCATGATAGCCAATTCGCGAAATAGTAGTAATAATAATAATAATAATAATAAAACAATAATACATAAAAGAGTAATTTAAATTCTGTCCATCTTCGTGTCTTCGAGAACATCTGATAATGACCTCCGTTAAGATTTAATCGCACAATAATGATTATATGCAATTGAATTATCCTCGCACATTTAGTTTAAACATTCCACTTGGCCTAGTGCAATCCGGCACTTCTCGTAATGACACAGTACTTTAATCAGTGTTTGAACAGAATTTACGATATAAACTTATATTACAATTTGCCTATGAATTACTATATATCATTTATCAGAATTTCATTAAGAAGTAATTTATGAGTGTGATTTTTCCAATATTCGAGTATATACTGAATACAACAATTGTATCTACCGATTCATCTACCAAATTGTTTGAAAAATCCAAGTAATTTTCATGAATTTTGTTTCAAATATCATTACCTATTATATAAATGCTCTTAAGTATAATTATTGTTCATTCTTAATTCAGTTTCCAAACATTAAAAAAGTAAATACAAAATTTAGATTAAAGAAAAAATGACCAATTTGTTTCTTTTCCGACAGAGATGTTATGCTGCAACAGCGTCTGGAGAATCAAGAACACAAGCCGTGTCATCCAGAGAGTCGGTGATCCCATGGATGACATCTTCCTCAAACACATCGTCATCAACGCTCAACAGCAACAAATCGGTGAAATTCGTGTTGCGATTTCAACTCCTTCACAAACATTTGATAAAATGCAGATTGCTATTGTTTAAGTATGAATGGCACCGCAAGGAGCAAAAAAATTATATGCATGGTACTCAATATGGAGTACACATACTTACAAAGTACTTACAATACTTACACAGAATAAATGCTGCTAACTTCTAGGGTGTAATGAGGGATTAAAATGATAACCTTTGGCAATGAATGTAATTAATATATTGGGAAATTTCAAATAAAAGAGGGCTACCGAAGAACGATAGTTACGAAAAACCGAAGAACGATTCTTAGTCATTTATCCCACTCTTTCAACTGTATGACTTTAAAAATTAATTAGAGCAGGAATGATATGATTAAATTTGGCCAGGCCTCCTTCAGAAAAATCTTTGATTAATTAAAAAAGCCTTAATTCGATATATAGGGTAATACTGCACAGATAATGGACCTACGGCTTACAGTAAGGTAAGGCAGTGTTTTAGGTCCATTATCTGTGCAGTATTACCCTATATATCGAATTAAGGCTTTTTAGTAAATCAAAGATTTTTCTGAAGAGTGCCAAATACAGTTTTGTCTTTGAAGGCCTACAGTATCTAAATTCACCCATGGCCAAATGCAATTGAAATTGTAAGAGGAATGGTATATTCAGTCTTTGGTAGTATTAGATTTTTAATAAAAACCCCTTTTCTCTACAGGACTAAATTTTATCTAATTGTTTGCATTTCTTGAACAGTCTCATGTGTCTCATGTGCAATATTATTTCTATATTTATTCCCCCTACTCCTACTTGCCCTCACGTTCTGGTGCCAATGCAACTGTTCCTCCTACCACTACTCAGTTTATCAATACTATTATTGCATAAATTTGTTTGGGTCGTAGGTCATGGACGGTCCCGTACGGGAATACCTGTAAACAACGTTTAATATGGCAACATGCACAGGACTACTAAATACTGGAATGATAACATGTTTTCAAAACAGGAAAGAAAGAACTTTAATTCTTTTCTTTGGTTGCTCACGGCAACAATGCAACAATACGTGAATATTCCCTCAAGCTTGGCAACATTATTTGGACACGAAATTACCATTAATTACATTACATGAAATTTCAATTAATCGAATTACGTGAGATTACCATCAATCCAGTTACAAGAAATTACCATTAATCAGCTGATTTGCAATTGTTTTATGTTCAGGAATTCCTTTACTCAAAAAAAACCAATATCATTAACAAACTCTTCTTATACGTACGTATTTGCCAAATACAACAATGAAAATGTAAAGAAAACAGTACTAAATTTTATATTGCCGGCTGACAAACAATTACGTTCGTTCTGTTTTAAAATTTCGAAAATTCCACTATTCTTGCCAATGTTTATTTAATTTATTTGAATGTACGCGAGCGCAGATCTGATTTTAAATAATTACGCTGCGAATGCGAAACTTCCCTGTTGCTGCGTCGTCGAAAACAGCGCCGTTGCCAAGTTCGGTCGTTCTATGCGCGCTCACTCGCACGCGCCGACGTACTCGCGCGCTCCAATCTTGCACGGGCCGGTTTGCTTCAAAATAATTCTCCCCAGGAATTCCATATATTGTCTGATCACCTCGAACCACAAATTCACAAATAAATAATACTTCTTCTTTCTTCTAATTGGCTCACTGCATCACCAAAACCGCGCTGTTTACATGTCCATTACGCACTTTCGATTCGCCGCCAAAATGTCTAAGTCCGAAATATTTTACAAATTATGAGTTCGTCAAACGCGGACACGATGTCTCTCTCACTGCTGACTAGACAGAACTACACTAAAAACATCTCGATTTAACATGTTACCTCGGAATATAAAAAATGCCGGCGAAATCCATATTCACCTTTTCATTGTTGTTTCCATAATTTTACTAAAATGTCCAATATTACTTATTTTGACATGTTTCCGCGTTTATTCATTACGGCTTCTTCCCAATGTTAAGATTTTCTTGTCCAAACAGATGTTTTCGATTTATTTTACGTCGAAAATTGCTAATTTCTCTGTCGACATTACACATTAATTAGTCGCTTGTTTTTGGTATCATTAATTTGTAATATTCCTTTATTTCGAAAATTCAATGTTCTATAAACTCTTTAGATCATTTATAAATTTTGTTAAATTCATACCATGACGATTCACAACGCCTTTCGTTGCCTAATTAGCATTTCTTCATAAAATTTTGGTAATTCAAGTTACTATATTCGACATGTTCGACTGGGTTTTTTCTCTAAAAATTTTGATTCCAATTTTAAGGGAACCCGTCGTCCGATCGCGTTCAAATAAAAACCACAATGTTCATTTAATTATTCTCTAACTAACTGGACGGTCAGATTTTTCCCAAAATTATCGAATTCATTGTGTTCTCCAGAATTGCCGAAATACTCTTTCCGCGGCGCGCTGTTCTTTTGTCTTGCTCAGATCGATTCATAATACACGTTGTTTGTTTCATTGACTATAGCTCAATAAATATTTACTCTTTGTCCACAATTGTTTTTGGGGAATGTCTAATAAAATGAAATCATTACACATGCCTTATTTCCAAAACATTTAAACCTCTTTTCATTTTGAGTGTAACATCAAGACAAACGATTACAAAAGACCATGCCACTTGGAAATCTCTTTTGAAGATTTTATCTCCATCAATTTTATAATTTTATTATTGATTGTCTAAATAATACAGCTTTCCAAATTATATGATGCAGTACCTAATTTCATTTTATCAGCTTTAGTTTGATATGTACTTTACACAAAAATTTGCATCTAAATCAATATCAGAACATGAGATAAAATTATGCTGAAAGCATTTCAACCAGGAAATATCTTCTATGAATTACCTAATTGCACTGCTGGAAATAATATGGCACATTGCAATAGAAAAATAGTTCTAACATTTCATTCAAAACTATTAAACCATAAAATTTGATCAAGCAGTTTAATTATCAAAGCAATGAGGCCAGAAAGTAAAAATTAAACAGGGGGATAATATATTTTTTTCTTTATTGGGATGAAAATAATAAGCAGCAGTATGAGTTCACTGTTTCCATCGCAGTGTTGTCAGAACTATGTGAATTCTACAACTGCACAAAAATAGAATACAAAAGTTTTGTAAACCTATATTGGAAAAAGAAACCTGATACCCTGGACAATATATAAATGCATTCCATTGGCCATGAATAGAGAAGAGTAGTTTAAAACCATGTAACAAATTCTGTACTCACTACAAATGGTACAGCATTTGGTGCGAAAACTAAATATTTTCAAGCAAATATCAACATAAATTAGGCAATTATAACTCCTTTTCATACAGCTCCATCTGGTCACAACAATGACACGTAATTCACAGATATTCGCGAGCGCAAAGTGAATTCCATTGTTGCAATTTTCCATTATTTGTAACGGATAGTGCTAATTACACTCTTTAATATAACGTAAAGTTTATTTTGACATTTTTTGTTTTTTCAAAAATTATATAAATGTAAATTTTTTGACAGATCTCTCACATCTTTAATATTCTTTTTACCAGCAATTTGTAAAGATTATTATATTTGTGAGTGTAAGTACTTTAAATAAATTCAAATAAAGTATTTTGAAAACTCAAAAATTTTCTGTGAAAATGAGCTTCAAATTTCGCATTTTTAGTAGCGCAAAAAAGCAATTTTCTTAAAACGGCACATAATTTTGAAAAGAAAATTCCCATTTAGGACTAGATTTTTGTGTTCTTTAATATTCTAAAATTGATATTTCCGTTCCACCAATAGGACACCGAAAACTTAAGAAAATGACAAAACAATGTACTTATGGCGGTGATAGACGGTAGCTAGCAAGAAAGATTATGTGGCAAATCCGAATAGCTAGCGAAGACCTAAGAAAATAGAAATCTAATACGGGAAAGTCTGTGCCATTATGTAGCACCACTAGTTTTTCAAAACGTCCGTCGGTCCGTCTCTCAGTCTGTGAACAACCATAGCGCCTAAACCATTTGTACAATTTCTTCCAAAATGAATATTCCCCGGTTGTTCTGATTCCACTCGAAGCGCCACAATTTTGAAAAACATTCTTGAAAATTTGGGGATATTTTACATGAAGACCTCTGGACATTTCCAAAATTTTCTCAAAACTGCTCCAATTTTTTTCTTTAAATTTTTTGGAAGAATAGAACAAAATACACTTTTTAAGGTGGCATAGGCACAAGATTGACATTCATTTTAACGGTCAACTCTGAATTTTCGAAGATTGCAAAATTTTGAATTTGTAGCATGTTCCTACAACCTTCATTGATAATTGATAAAAAAATTGATAAAAGACACAAGAAAGATAGAGATTTTTCCTTGGAAAAAAAATTGTTCTACAAAGAGAGTTCTTTAATTAGGTAATGTACATGTTTTTGAAAATTTTAGTAGTTTTCGCGCAATATTGTGTACAATATTTGGAATTTTATAAAATAACAAAAACAAGATTTTCTCAAACAGAGCTCCAAATTTTTTCTTTAAACTTTTGGCACGGGTAGTGATAAATGTACAGGTTACGTATTCTGATATTTATGATATACAGTGGACGTCGCTTATTATTATCAAGGTTATCGTTATTATTCGGCTAATGTTATTATTTTGATGATGACCCACTCGGACTGATATTACATTAAAGAACGCGTCTGTTATTGAGGTCAGAATTCGTTTTCTGCTATCATTATTTTAAACATTTCAATGATGCAGTTTCAGCCCTTTTGAGTTGTCACTCACGAAAGACAAAGAACATAAACACCATATTGCTCTGAGACTGTTTTTTTAATTTTTTGACCTGTCTCTTACGTCGGTAATATTTACATTAGTGGCGATTTCTTCACATTATTATATTTACAAGTACATGTGCTTTAAATAATGAAATGTAGAGTTTCTCGAGAACTCAACCGTTTTCTGTGAAAACTAGCTGAAAATTCCGCATTTTTAGAAACGCTCAAACTCGATTTTCTCCAAAATGGCTCCAATTTTTTTTCAAACTTTTCGAACGGATAGTGCTAATTGCACTTTTTAATATGATGTAAAGTTCAAGTTTAGGTATTTTTTTGTTTTTTCAAAATTGCACAAATGTAATTTTTTTTAATATCTCTCACACTTTTAATATGCACATTACCAGCAATTTGTTATCAATTTGAACCAGTAATTTGAATTGTATTTGTGAGTGTAAGTGCTTCAAATGATTTCTAATAAAGTTTTTCAAAAAGTCAAAAATGTTCTGTGAAAAAGCGTTTAAAATTTCGCATTTTTAATACCGCTTAAACAGCATTTTTTTAAAAAACGGCTTCAAATTTAATCACACAAAATTCCATTTAGGACGATGTTTTTGTATTATTTAATGCTCTAAAATTAATATTTTCGTATGTGGCAATTCCAAATAGCTATCCTAGACCCAAGGAAACAGAAAACTAATACGGGAAAGTCTGTGCCACTCTGTAGCACCACTAGTTTTTTTTCTTCAGAAACTCTGCTGGATATATTAATTATTCTTTTATAAAGGTTAATATAACCCTTAAACACCATTTTCTTAAAAACGGCTCCAATTTTTTTTTAAAAATTCCATTTAGGATGATATTTTTGTGTTATTTAATACTTTAAAATTAATATTATCCGTTCTACCGTTAGAAAACCGAAAAATTACGTTTGTTAGTTACTAGCTAGAGCCCAGTCACAGAAACTGGAACTTTTTGCGATAAGTGTTTAGATACTAATCATTTAGAGCTTCAGTGTTAGAAGAATTATCTTTCAAGATATCTTTGATATTTTACACATTTAATTTATACCTGTCCAATTGGTGTAATGCTACCAACTACCACCTACAGATCACATAAATATCCTACAGATCACACAAAATAAACGACTTAAAAATTAGTTGTGAACTACTGTTTATAAGTAATAAACAGATTCATGAACATTATATACACTGTTTCTTGGATTTACTAACGCAGATGCGTCTTGTTGTTTCTATGGAAACAACATTACAGACAAAATTGAAGATTTGTTTAAAGCAATGATTTGAACAAGATTTAACCATGACATTTTTGGGCACTACCGGTAATAACTTATTAATAATAGCATTTAATAACAAAGAGGTCAATAAATATGCATATGCTATAATCTTACATTCTTTGCTTCAATTTAGTTCCTTCGTTCATTTGTTAGAAATACTCACAGACACTGTATTACCTGAGACTCTAGAAATTGTAACTAGGCAACATTTAAACAGTGAACAAAGAATGAAACAGGATAACCTTCATCACTTGTTGACAATAATATCATCAGACATTTCTAACTTTTATCGTTAGAGGAAAATGGAAACATTCATCACATTAATAAAATTGAAAGAACATAAAGTTCCCTAGCCGAAAATAAATTATTTACTAGTGACTTCACAGCAGCAAATAGTGATAAAGTATTGAACATTTCAAAACTCTTATAAAACAGTTTAAAGAAATATAATGAAAAGTGAAATTTACTAATAACTTTCAGGAGGCAACGTCTCAGCAGAGTCAGATTCATTCTTTATATATTTGCTGGGAATGTGAATAATACAGCACCCATGATTATGAGATTGGCATATTATATTTCCTAGTTTAGGTACCAATCATTTAGAAAATGCTTGTTTTGGCACGAGTTCGTTTTTGTAACAAATGAAAATTAGGAGGGCATTTAAAATGCTGCTGTAACTTGAAAACATGATATCAGATGCTAGACCCAGAGCGCCCAGGTAATAAGTGCCTTATTTTCACGCTAATTATTAATTTTACATGAAATGGAACATTACTTAAATATTCAAATTTACCATTCATAAATGTCTTTTGGAGCAGAACCTTTCATAATGGATTATACAGTTAACTGATGCAGAAGTGATCATTTATTCTTCAAAAAAAAAATTTCTTCGCATAAGACCCTCAGTGTTAGAAAATAGAGAATTGTCTTTCTAAATGAGCTCCATAATGTGAAATCTTAGTACTTTGCGAGAAAAGCATGAAGACACTACATTATTACATTGCACTTGATTGCACTGAATAAGGAGGAATACTTGTACAAATGCGAAAGGATCCAATTGGTGTAATGCTACCAACGTGATTGTAATTCTCTTACATTTTACAGAACAATTTTTTTCAAAAATACAATTGAATAGTAAGAGACCTTAAAAATAAAAATAGAAACTTTTCGGAGTCTTGTAGATAATATAGTTCTCTCACATTAGACTATTATGGAATTATTGACGAAGATAATCAGAACTATAAATTTACGTACTCGTATTTCCCAATGGACAAAGTTTTGTAATTTTTTCATTCAGCAAGACTCGTTTCAAAATATCTTTGATATTTTACACATTTAATTTATACTTGTCCAATTGGTGTAATGCTACCAACTACCATCATAAGATCCTACAGATCACACAAAATAAACTTCTTGAAAAATTTGTTGTGTACTACTGTTTATAAGTAATAAACAGATTCATGAAAAATTAAACTAGATCCCAGTCACAGAAATTACTAAACTAGAAAAGCAACATTTTGAAAATCACCGAAATTTACCGTGCTCAGCACAATTTCAAATCGAGTAATTATATAGTACAACCATGAAGAATAATGCCACGCTTGACCTAATATAGTGTCACACCTCCCACACGTCCTGTTCTACTGAGTAGCAAAATAAAATTAATCTTAAAAATCTATTTTCAAATGATTGTATTGAATGGTGAAATTAATACGTTAAATAATATTAATGTTATTTGCAAGACACTGCCATAAATGACCTTACCTTCTGTTACAACGTAGGAATTTGATCTAACCTCTGCAATACAGAGATGCTCTCCTAGAAGTTATGAATTAAGAAAATTCCCAATATTATTGACAACAATAATATCTGTAGTCTGGCTTTCGCTACTTTAAATTTACTTAGGTAAACATTACCTAATTTGTAAATTTTTATTTTCAAGGTTTGCACATGCACACCGGAAGATACAAGTCAATCAGCGCCGGCGACCGCCACACCATCAATTGACAATATTCGAGGATCTACAGGACGCGTGCCTTCTTCCGTATCTATTGGATTACCCAAAAATGTGTCATTAACTGATAAATCTCGTATTCACAATGTATTGTTAGCCAATGTTCAACAAAGGCGTAGACAGCAGGCTATGAGATCGTCGAAAACTTCGCGCACCAGTAGCCAAGTGAGCAGTGGAACCCCTTCATCGACGCCGTCGCGACGAACTCCTTGCAAACGCAAGAAGAAAAAGGTAGTAAAGGCCCCTACTTTTCGCTTCGGACATAGAGATTGCGTGCCTCAACCAATCTTCGCCACTCCTGCCCCTTCTGTATCGGGAAAGTTCGCCTTCACTCGCCATACGAAACGTTCCGAAAAGCCACGCAAATCAAAAACAACATCCACTTGCGCGCCAGGACAGTCGAACGCTAGGTCTACCGAACCTGTGGAGTGGGTTGGCACTTCCGAAGTTGCTCATGGCTACACCATATGTACAACATGTCACACGAATCGCGCTCTTGCCGGGACCAATACCTGTTTGCGTTGCATCTTAAATCGTACGTCGTCTTCCCGCGCGACCTGCCGCAACCAGAAGCCTTACGTCCAAAGCAGACCCACGCCTCAATTTCCCAGGGAAAGCAACAGCCTGAGCTTCCGAACTTCTCGGTTTCCGTGTCCAGTGAGGTCGACGTCTGGCCGTTCCAGTGACGGATCTATTCACCATGGACGTCGAGGAGGTGCAACCAATACGACAAGATTGACAAATCCAACCATTCTGGAAGAGGAGGCGTTGCCATCGAGAAGTAATGACGCGACTAACGAGAACTATTTCTGGAGAAGCGCAATGACAGAGGCGCCTATGACGTACTACAGCGGAGGAACTGGATCAGCAGGTATCTCCAGGAGGTTCGGAATTCCAGACGAGCGTCGTTTCAACCCAAACATTGGCTGCGATCAAAACGCAGATATTGTACCTCCTTTCAGCCGTATTGCAATGAATGTTGAGACCCACCCAGCAACATGTTACCTAGGGCTTTATCGCAGGGGAGAAGAATGTGGATCTGCGTGTTGGCGTGACACCACGAGACCTCGGTCAGTTGTCTTTCTAGACGAAATCGAACGACCAAAGAAAACGAATGTCTGTGATACGGAGAGTGTTATGAAAATCTTGCACAAAGCTAATACTTCGGCCAGATGGAAGGGAAAAAAGAGAAAAACATGTGTCTCAACGGCGACGAGAGACGTTAATTTCGCTGCTACAGCCTTGGCGGGAGGAATATCACGCCGTTCAAGTTCTGGAAGAGTGTGCGCGAACAAGCTATCAGATATGAACACACGTACCCGGTATGAAATTAACGGAAGGAATAGCAAGTCTTGCATACCAGCAAGAACATCACCATCCACGAGTTCTAGGTATACAGCGAGGGAATCAGAGGACCACGATCATCCCGTCAGGGCCCGTTCCAGCAGTGGCAGAGTTTGTGTGGGTATGTTGTCACATGATTCTGCAACATTTAGGCATGAAAACCCCCAGCCTGGTTGTAGGAGTAGCGAATTGAGTGTTGCGGCAGGAGCACCTGAAGGAGCAAGGTACGTGGCAGCGGTGTCCGAAGGTTTGACTCGATCTCTCACATCTTGCGTCAGCAGAGGCAGTGTTTGCTCGAGAACGTTATCTCAAACCCGCTTTGAGCCGATTTGTGGAAGTAACAGAAGCGATATGATTTTACCAACCTGTGGATCAAAATATGTGGCAGCAGTGACGGAAGGATTCGTTAACTCTATAGCATCTTGCTCAAACATTAATAGACCATGTGGAAGTCAACCTTTGACTAGTAGCATTGCTGGTCTTCATGAATCCCAGGGAGTGACTGCAGAATACAAATTCATAACAGATGTTACAAATGAACTCGTTCGCTCTGCTACGCCTAGTCAAAGGCTCCGTGCCTCTTCTGGAACTAGACTGTCGTCTGGAGAATACAAGTTCTTTACAGGGCTGACAGAAGAACTTGTTCGTTCTGCCACATCCAGTTCCAGTAGAGGAAGCACTAACGCTAATCCACAATCAGTAATCCGAAACCAAGGACAAAATAAACCTAATATTGCAACCAGAACAAGCATGAAACTAGACAAAAAACCCGCTACCTCGAATATGGTACCAAGATGTGTGGCTGCAGTGGCTAAGGGACTAACTCAGTCCAATACTTTCGCATATACTGGTCAGACAGTTCCTACGACCTGGACAAGTCCTAGTGCTCCTATTATGAATACGGCACCTTGTTCCTCGTATACTGACAACAGAGATCAGAGTGGCCAGTCTCGAGGAATTTTGGCTTCACAGTACCATAGTGCCACCCGAAAGCAACGAGAGGTATTGTTTATTGTATATACATATATGAAAGTGGATAATCTTGTAAAGTTTGTTGTTTAATATTTTCACAATAAACGTAAAAAGAATGTAATTTTCCGAAGATAATTTTTTCACTCACGTTTTCAAAATATTAAATAATTATAGTTTATTAAAATTATTGTTGACTGATATTTGAATTACGACACTATCAAATTTTCGTTTGCATGTAATGTACAAGATGTAAAGATTTCAAATTTAAGTAATAAGAATCGCCTTCTTCTCTTTTCCGTATTTCTAGTTCTGTGTGCATACGAAATGAGGATTTTGTGCGAATCTCAGTATTAATGTCATTCTTTTATTATTTTTCAGAATGTAGTAGATCTTGTTATGGCAAATATGGCAGCTACAGCAAACAACATTCCAAGATGCAGAGTGTGTACTCAAAGCACAATGTGCCCCCGCCGACGGCTTGGCCTTGAGTGTCCGAGTTACACGCTGACCTCAGCGAAATCCGCAGATCTGCCAATTCAATTGTCGGAATCCAGATTTCCTCAGGTACCACCGGAGGATCATGTTATTTCCTTGTTCCAGTGTGGAAAATTTAACACGCACATATTTTCAGATGAAATAACTTACAATTTTTAGATTAATAAAACAAAATTAAGATTTTTTTCTCCAACAAGAACTTTATAGATTGATCTTTATAGAAATTTTTTGCACCGAATTCAAAAATGAAATCCATTTCTATTACGTTAAGTTTTTTTGTGATAGTTGATGTTTTTCTAGTGGTGGCATTTACACAGAAGAAATTTAAAATGCCCATCGAACCTAATTTTTTCATTGATGTACTCTTTAAGTCTTTTGCCTCACAAATGCCCCTTTGATGGGATGACGATGAGAGACCAGCAGTAATCTACCAATGTACATGAGCACTCTTCATTAAACTTTATTTCATGGTTAAGATTTTCGAATGGAAGGGCAAATCTTGTACGTCGCTTACAGCCTCCAGAGTTTTGGGAATGAAAACCAAAAGAGAGTGGACGAAATAAATTTTCAGTCATATCACAATCTGAATATTAATGATTTTGATGATGCTTTTACTAGTTCTCTATAGTTGTAATATATTTTGGTGAACAAAATGTGTGTTCCAACAAATTCCTAAAGGAAATTCATGGGCATTTTGTAAATATTTCCCTTTCCTTCAAATTTTGGATACTTACTTTTTTTAAATAAGTCAGAAATTTCGTTGTCCGACCAAAATTCCTTTTTAATTTTTGGAAACTTTGTTTCAAATACAAAACCCTCCTTCCATTTCTGTCCATGGCTTTCATGAAATTCTACTGTTAATAAACCTAATTTTATACGAAGAAATGGAGAAATATCTATTTCCATCAACTAATGGGACATGTCTTATAACTGATGTGCATTTTTTTACTGTTCACCAATGCAGCTCGTCATGATCAACGTGGTAACTTTGCATGGTGTATCCGGGTTTTGATTTCCCATCGGGACAAAAATAGAGCTGTAATTTTCCATTGAAATCGTCTGAGTATATGTAGCTGTATGTCGAATGAAAAAGTTCAGGCGGGCCAAGTAATATGGTGATGGGAATTCTTCATGCTCACCACATGTCTCCCTTACTCCAGGCGTGGATAATAAATAAAAACAGAGCCCAGACTGGAACACCGCTAACTGGCAAAAGTCGGATGAGTCTGACCTTAAAATACCAAATACCCACACACATTTACTACTGTCATCGTTTTACATGTTCATTGGGATACCAAGACAATACACAAGAGAACGGACTTTCATGCAAATATTTTTTTACGGAAAAAAGTCACCTGCATTTAATAATATACATTCATTGTCATAAAAAAGCTGCACCCCGAAGGACCCTACAGATCCACTGCAAACTCGGTGGGTATTTTGCACACCATTCGCTTAACCAATGATGTCGTTTTCACGGTCGGTCGCGTACTGGGGAATAAGGGATAGGTGCTTGACGTCGCGCCCACCGGTGTATATAAGAGGGCTTTAAAGGACCGCGCCGGCCATTGCGACATCGGGTAGCGTCGCTAGAGAGTCATTTGCACGTAAACTAAGTCTCAGCGACGCTTTCGACAGCCGGTTGTCCAGTTAGACACATTCGAGAGGGGCTGCATCGTTGGTGTGCGGGAGGCTGGTTGTTCCTGACGCCGTATTGCGCACCACACCGGTCGTACGGACACCACCATCGGCCGTTGTTGGCGGGCGCTAGAATTATCCTCCAGACAGAAACCAAAGTCGACCTAGTTTTTTCAGCTAGTGTCGAAATTCTTGCCACTGTCGGGACTCGAAACCTAGGACTTCCCGATCACATATTTTGGAACAAATAAATACATATACAAATACACATTTTGCTTGTTTTACAATAAATACAGTCCGTTGTCTACTCCTCACCTCAGGGAGCGTTTCCTATCGCGCAGGAGGCGACGTGCAGCGGGAGCGCCTGCGGCTGCCAAGACGCGTTGCAGCTGCTAATGGAGATGCGGCGGCGTAACCGAGAGCGCGAGATGGCTGCGCTGCGCAGCCGCGTGGCGCGCCACCTGCGCTCGCCCTAGCCCTCGCCTCAAACTGCTTGATCCTTCACCCTCGCGGGCGGTTGTAACACGGCCACTCGACGTGATGTTAAGGCTTTTTGGAATGTATTGTTGGATTCGTGTTTGTGTTTTCCCACCATTAAAAGTCCGCAGTTATGTTAATTATTGGCCTTTTCTTTATTGAGTTTTATTTATACTCCGATTTAAACGTAGTGGAGCCTCAAGGTCACGAGCTGGACGGAAATAGGAGTACTGTCGCTCAATCGGGAGCTTCAACACCAAAAACTTAAGTCCTAACGAAGCTCCCGAACAGATGACAGTGTCTCTCTTTCCGTCCAGCTCGTGACCTTTAGGCGCCACTATGTTTAAATCGGAGAATAATTTACTAATACTAGTTGGACTATATACATCGGAGCGGTTAATACAACGCTTTATAAATAATTGTTTTAAAAGTGAAAATAGCTTCATTCTGGATGTTATTTTGCCAAATCCGGACGGCTAGCCCCTTTCATTTGGGATTATTGACACATCAATTAAATTTTACACGAATTTCGATGATTTCCAATTCTACAAGAATTTCGATTCATTGTATTTGTTTCTGTTCAAGCACACTACGTGCTCATGCAGGAGTTGACCAAAAAATAACAACATCCAAAAAGGTCGCATTTTGTACACTAAGGCAAATTATATTTCACTCGTGTCCATTACAAGAACGCGAAAACATGATTTTTGAGGTTATAGAATGTGTCGCTTCCGAGCAATGCACGATGGCAATGTGCATTGCGGATTGCATCTATGCCTGTTAGTGTAGTGAGGTGAATTCTTCGTGTAATGAGGTTCTGTCTGACTTTTGTTATAACTAGAACATCGTGTTGAATGTATAATTATTAATGTATAATTATAAGTAGAACATCGAATTCGTGTTGTAATGTAAGGACCAATAGGTACTCCAAAAATATGTGATGTAGGAGGAGAGGCATTTGATTAGGTGGAGATATGAATCTTTGACATCAATTAATTCGAAACAAATGTTAGTTGGTTAGTTGTTTTTTTTTTCAAAGGGTGAACATTCTTAGTAGTGAAAACTCAACTTTGCTTATTGATTTTTTCTTGTTTTAGTGTCTTCCAATTAATATAATTTCATTGAGATCCCTGAGTAATGATCTAATGAGTATCTGTTAGTGACCTGACGATAATGTTAATGATAACGGAGAAGTGGAATGGGAAGCAGAAGAAAAGGCATAATCCCGGACAAATCAGCCAAATGTGACTTATTCACCATATATTTCACATGGATTGGCCCAAGATCGAACGGGCTTTCCAACGGTGGAAGGCACATGAGCTAGTCATTTGCTACGAGCCCCCTTAAATTGACTCAGAGCGCAACGGATATAAGTGCCCTAAATATGGTACTGAGAAAATCTAGTTCAAAATTGACTGTAGAAAACGTTGTGGAAGGCTTTCCACTAATACAACGCGGCAACTGTTTGAGCTATTGGAATATACCCTGTTGAAGAAATTAAATGGAGTTTTTATTTTACACTCCTACTCCTAACTCAAAATTTGCAAAAATGCACTTATACCCCTTAGACTCTGGACCCCTCAAGGTTTGAAAATAAAGTTATTAGTTTACAAGTGTGTTTTCATAAAAACTGTAGAAACATTTATTATAATTTATTGTAAATATATTTTTAAACATATTATGTGGAGTTACCCTAAAAATAGGAACTATCGCTCATCAAAACAATACAACTGAAGAACCTCAAGGGCTTCTAGTAGTGTTGATCGCTACCGTGGATACCACCAGGTCGTGCGGTGGCGGCCAGAACATCGGCGAGGCGCCGGGACGGCGGCGCGGCGCGGAGAGGCGACGCGAGGTTAATCTGTTCCACCAGTGCTGCGGAGTGCCCTCAGGGACCCAGCTGGCCACCCACAGTAGGGGTGGCCGCGAGGGATGACCTTGGCACGCCGCGCTAACCGCGAAGACCACCAGAAAGCGGACGCATCACCTGAAAGCCGCTCCCACGCTGGTTCATCGAGAATAGATTCCGTGCGGCAAAGACCAGCCCTTGGGGAACACCGCTCAGCCGAATTGCCTACCCGATTACGTCGCATCGTTTCATGTGCACTGCAGTAGCGGATAAGACGTTGGGTTTATCTTCAGAAGGTGCTCATATGCGGGACGTGGTTGAAGTTTCCCATTTCTGGATGTGAGAAGAGCTAGAACATATCCTGCTTCCTGGCGGTAGATGCTTCATACGTCCCGATCTCAGAGCCTTAATTCATTGAAGAAATCTCTCTCTTACATCGCAGCTTCACGTCCTTGCTTGCAGTGTTGAAATCGCCCCGTGGACCATCGTAGAGATTCTTATCCGCTGAGTTGAGTCCATCACAAGAGACGGTAAAGATGTCGGGGACCATATCGCAGAACACCTACCCAGAGCCGCCGCCGTGCGGGAGCGACGTCAACACCATCAACATAGAAAACGTGGATCACATGACGATTCGCGCCGACCAGGTGATCGTGTCCAAGCCGAAGAAGCGGTTGTGCCGGCGCCGCCGCCGCCGCCGCCCGCAGCCAGAGGAGGACGCGGAGGAGGACGGGGACGGGGACGTGGACCGGTACGAGGAAGACGAGGACGAGGAGCAGCGTCCGTCGCGCTCGAAGGCGCGATACGGCCGGCGGAGGCGCGGGCGAGGGCGCGAGCGCCGCGTCTTTACGGTTATGCGCGTGAAAAAAGTGCGCGACTCGTACGGCGGGGAGGACACGCCCGTCGAGAGCTCTGGCGACGACGAAGTGGTGGACTACAGCGGCGCCGATGACGATGATGAGAGCGGCGCCGTCGCCTCCGCCATGGTGGACGCCGCCCTGAGCACGGGCGACTTCCCTTGGGTGAGCGAGCGCGCGCGGGCCGAGGCCGTTGCTGCGAGACAGGGGGGAGAGTCCTCGCTTGGCGTCGTTCTATTGTCACGCTAATACACATTCATGATTTCGAAGAACAATGTTATATTTGGGGTCGTCTTGGTATGGAATTCGTACTTTTGAGAGTGCCAAACCTTGTAATTTTGTTTTCAATGCACTATGCTGGGTAAAGCATAATGCCTCTTTTAACTCTCGGGATTTATGCCGAATCCTTTTTTAAACCTCAAGGTTGTTAGCCATGGAGGGATGAGGTATGGAATGATGATGAAGGATGAATGGACAATCACAAACATACAGACACACACAAATATCCATACCCCAGGTGATACTCCAACCCGCGAGCCATCAGTCACGAGACAGCTACTGCTCTTCAGCCTCAGCAACCTCAATTACCGAGCCGGTCGGGTAATTCAAATTATTATAATAAATATATTTCAAAACGATAACTATTGGCTGAAGGCTTTTTTAATAATATTTTACAACGCAAATATTCGTTTACCAGGTGCATTGCACCTTACCCCAAGAAATGAATTAAATGGATCTGCATTACTGCAATTCTGGTTCAATTTGGAAAATGAAGTTAAGATACGATCATGTTTATAGTTTATCCTTACATTTAAAATGTATAAATTACATGCTTAATAACTGATATAAAAGGGGTCAGACATTTCCAATGAAAAAACACATCAATAGCTGAAGATAGCTATCTAGATAGCTTTCTCCTCAAATAGCTGAACAATTGTTATATCATTTTGATTTTCGTTACTGCACGACAGTTTCTTGACGATTCTTCCATAATGCTCAGAAGGTTCAGATTCAAGTGAATCAAAAGCGCTGAGAGAGTGAGTGGGAGAGACATCAACACCATCAACATAGAAAATGTAAATCACATGACGATCCGCGATCGGCGATATGTTGTACCATTCTTCTTCGTCAAACGTGCGTTGCAGTTTGGTCGAGAAAAAACGTTATTCATATCCACACGAAGAAAACGGAAAAAAGAGAAAAGTCGACATTGGCGTAAAAATTAGATCTCTGTATCGTGCGGTGCCCCGCGGTCACACCCGAGTTTAGATCTTTAGAACATCAGCCTGCCATTTCGCCGTCATAATTGCAGTGCACTCGCTGTGTACAAATGACGTTAACGACTTTCGGAGTCTACAACAGCGTTTCGAGTCTTGGGATTGCTTATGTTGTGGTTGTGGGAACACTTTCCACGGGGATTTAAATTTCTGTGGCCACAATGGTACGGTATGTAGTATCAGTTGTTGCAGTCATTGTTAACAAATAATTATAAATTCTCAGAGAATTGTGATCCAGGAAATCAACAATGGAATTAAAAATAAAAAAACTGACAATTGAACAGCAATTCAAAATTTTACACCGTCTTTGAAACAAAAAGTGAAATAACGAATGGTGAAACAATACATTTTTCTACCACTGTAATAGTCATGTCGTTGAAATTACCAACTCCCATTCCTCTCGCATCTGGCGAAATGATACACGAAAATGTGCACGGATAATACACAATTCTATGAGTGAGATGGTGATAAGAAAAAATATTAGAAATATTGAATTTCAAGGATAAGGAGGTATCAATCACAATAAAGGATGAAATTTTTTAATATTTCGAAAATTTCGTCAATCATGTTTCGGGAGTGTTTTTCCATCATCAGTGACTACAATAGAAAATACAAAGCAAATGAAAATTACCAATGTACATAAACATATAGAGCTTGAAACTAATTAATTAAGGTACTTACCCAAGTAACACAGATTTAAACACCCATAATTAAATGTTATAAAAGTACATCGACCAGTATGCCGCCATCTTGTGCACCGCACGTGGTTCGGGAATAGACTGAAGGAAAAGGGAGGGAGGAAGAAAAATAAAAGCTAGTCAAATAAATAAATTTAAAATTGGGCTGGATTTGAATTGATTTGTTCATTGAGACAGTTTCTATTTGGATTTTTGTACAATTTTAAAATTTCAAAATTTTCTAAAATGTTCAACTTTAATACCTTTGTTTTCCAAATGTAAGATTTTAAAGTTGATATCTGGGTCGAAAGAGTGGTTATTTTGAATGAGATGTTTGGAGAAAGTGGAGAAATCTTGTTTGAGTCTCCAAGATCTTAGATGTTATTTTAATCTACAGGTAAACATTCTACCTTGTTTGTCCTGTATATGCTGAAATACAGATGTTACACTCTAACATATAAACACCACTTCTTTCCATGAAGGGTAAAGGCGATTTGTTGCTGGGAAGAAATGATTGAAGGGTGTTAGGGGTTTTATAAGATACCTTTATATCATTCTTTATGAATATTCTACCTATCTTTTGGGATATGGGTCCAATATATGGAATACTTATGAACAATTTCTTTTCAGAGGAGATATTTTGAGGGAATGGCTTCCTTAGTTATTAATTTAATTTCTTTTTCTTTTATGAATTTCTTAATGGTGGAAGGGTTGTATCCATTGTTTTCACCAATTTGTAAAATGGTATTAACTTCTTCTTGAAAATCTGATTGTGATATGGGTATGTTGAATAAATTTTCTAAATATTAAAACATTTCATCCTTTATTGTGGTTGATACCTCCTTATCCTTGAAATTCATCATGGAATACCACAAAATCTCAGCTGCCACCACAGAATTTATTAGAAATATTGTTCAATTTCAGATTTACAGCCTCGATTTATGCATATAAGATATCTGTTAAATGATATTGATGTTACATGTCGTACCATTCTTTGTACTTGGCCGCTGGGCCTTAGAAGACGCAGCGTTGCAGTGTTTAACTACTCTAGCTGCATGCGCGTTTTATAGTACTTGCGAGTACCAGTTTTCGGTCCTATACTTGAGATTTTTTTCGTCCAGATAGCTATACTGACCAGATAGTTTTAATACTGAGATATTTTGTCATTAAACGACATAAATGCGTGAGAAAAGCGCTAAACTGCTGGTCCTCTCGTTCATTTATTCATTCTGATTTGGCGGTAAAAGTGTAGATTACGTCGCCGGTAAAGCTGGTGCTATTGAGTGTCATTGAAAAATCCCTGTCGGCGTCATCACGTGACCCTCAAACGTCGAATACACAGAAGTTTGGAAGTTTGATACAACGTATAATTCCATGACAGAGCGAGGTGTCTCTGACGAGCTGACTTCACATTCCGGTCCTGAGTCGGTCGTACGAGTTCAATCCCCGCGCCGGCCATCCTGATCGGGGATTTCATGGTTAACCTCGGCCATCCAGGCCAATGCTAGGAAGGTTCTACTGAAAGAACGCGACCGGTAAATCGGCGATGTTAGCAGAATTCGTCAACTTCGTGAAGTAATGAAAAATTAAGCGAATTCGAGACTATTGCGGACTCCTGTTTAGGTAACCGACTAGGAACCCTGGGATCTAATGGCGCTATTACAAATTGCCCTTTACAGGATACAGAATGGCTAAATACAAATACAATATAATTTCATGAGCGAAATAGTCTGAATCATTCCGAACATCTGGGTCATGTTGTGGTTCATTTAGGGGCCCCCGCCACCGCCGCAGGGACCTTGCTGCAGACCTGGATCCGGAGCCAGTTCGCAGCACCGGGGTTTTGGCAGATTCGACAGGAGAGAGAGCAAGGAGGTGCAAACGATATATCCCCCTGCTGGAGCCTCCCGTTCCATTCTCCGAATCTCCACAAGAAGGAGCGGCGCCGTTCGTCCCCCTTATCCCCCGCTCCAGGCGGGTTGGACGCAGACCTCCAACCACGCCTTCCAGTATTACGGCGGTCCACCTCCGCGTCCCTCTCCTCAAGGTCCGCCCACGCAATCCTACCGCCAGGAATGGCCTCGCGCCTCCACTTACGCCAACGAGTGGTCGCAAACATCCCAACACCGGTTACCGCCACCCTCTCCGCTGAACGAAGCGAGGTATACACAGACGTCGAACTACGCCCTGCGGCAGCAGATGGGCGGCCCACCTCCGAACCAGCTTCCTCCGCAAGGATGCTGCACAGGAAATCCCTGCATCAACCCAGTCATTTGCCCCAGCACTGGCACCTACTCTAGCCCGCTGCCTCCGTCTCAGCCTTCATATGTGAGATCACAGAGTCAAATGAGGGACCAACACGCTCAGTTGGGGTCAGGCGTCCTACGCGCAACCACCTTTGCAGCTGATGGACTGGACCCAAACGCAAAACTACGCAAACGATTGGACGCAGACATCTAATTACAGATTGAACCAATACGGTGGGGCTCCTCCCATTACAAGACCTTCCCAGCAAATATGTTGCACGGGGTTACCGTGCAGGTATCCATCCATCTGCCCAGGAAATGCCGCTGCTTCTTCCGCTTCTTCCACTTATCCTCCCTTCTACCAAGCCTCTTCAGGAAGCCAACGGTATCAACAAGGAAATCAGTTACCATTTACTCCACGACCTCAGATGGAACAAACAGACTGGACACAAACATCAATTAGCAATGTTGCGTCTCAGAGGATGCAATCATCCAACTACGGCTTACCGCCGGACGTTCGTCAGTCAGGTCAAGTGGCTGTTGGAGATCGCCGGCCGGAGCTTCCTTTCAACTACCAGGCATCTTGCCAGGCACAGAACAGATGTTGCGTGTGTGACCAATCCCGAGGTCCCCCGGTATCTCTGCCCGCTCCTGATCGGGGCCCACCAACACCATCCGCAGTGGAGCTCCCGCAGGCGTCGTTCAGTTTCGAGAGCTCCGAAGAACCGCGAGTGCGCGTGCAGGTGCGGCCTTTACCAAATAGGGAGTTTAAGCACGGTATAGCGTACAGAAGTATACAGCAACTTTGAGACCAATACCTCTCTCGAGAAAGAGTTTTTGCACAAGCGTTTAGATGAAATGAAAGAAGTTCAGAACTCGTATATAGGCAGAATTCGCTAAACTACCATTCTCCCACAAACTCTTGTTTTCCCTTCGTTCGACTAGAGCAGACCAGAAGACTCTGTTATGTATGTACAAGAATATTATTACATTATTGTTTTTTTAAATAAATATAAATAATACCATATGAAAAGATAATGATATATACAACGGATTATTGCTTCCAACTTATTGTTGGATCGTGGGAATATATAGTTTGCAGAACACCCTGCCACCTGAGTTGAGAACAAATTCGAAATAGCGTGGCCAAGTAATCGACTAGGGGGCCCGCTAAATTCAGAGGATTCGCGGGCTCCGCTACCGCTTCAATTTTGAATTGGTGCATGCGCAGAGGCTTACAAGTACAGTCGTTGCTTTACACCATGTTGCATTACACCATGCCGTGCTTAAAATCCCTAATAACAGAAGGTTTTGTAAGGTGTATCATAAACGTTAAAATTTACTTTAGAGGCAAACATGTGACCGGTATTATTTATTGTGTAAAAGAGCATTTATTGATTTTGGTTATCTAAACTCAAGCATTACAAACATGAGACCAGAGACATAAGTGTTCAAAGACACAAGTGTTCTAAAAGTACTATTAACAGCACTGGCCAGTTGACAATGACCACTGCCATCAATATCAATGTGTCACATTTTGCACGTTAAATAGTCATATTTAAACGAAAATTTTAATACGTAAGAATTTTAACAAAGTGAAGTAGGATATTCGTATCGTAACTCAAGATACTTATTTCGTAAATAATTATTATGCACATTTCATTCTAAGAATACGATACATAATTCAATATGATAAATGAAAGTAGTTACGAACTGCGACTGCAGAGTATACTAAGGCTAAATTCGCATTTTTTCGTATTATCTTGATTTCCATTTATTCGACGAGAGCTACTAGACAAATTGATATGTCTGTAACAACCAGTACTAATCGAGATGATATGCTTGAAACAAAAATTGTACCTTAGCTCCTGTGTCAATGACCCCATCTCGATCAGGTTTTTCGACTAGTTCTCTGATACTTTGAGCGACTGGTGAGATGACCCCTTATTTTGATTCTAGACATAAATGTAACTTCAGAATCTGTACATGTTTTCTGGATGTCAGGCAAGAATAGTTATTCAAATTATCATTCTCCATGTTCTCGCGGCAGTAAGTCGATTCCTTCACAAAGAGCAGGATGAGCCAAATTTTGGGGCTAATTTGCCTTTGCAAATAGTTTTTATTTCGTGAGAGCGAATATTTTATCAATTCCTACCAAAACCGTTCATTTCCACCCGTTTACAAATTTCAACTTGTATATAGATAAAGGATTCTCAGAATTAAAAAATCTGCACAGAATACATTTCTCCCCATAGTACGTGACACAAAGTTTTTGCCTGTTTTGACGTTAAATAATTTATGTTGCTTCATGGGGAGTAGTGACAAACTATTCCGCCACAGTTTAGAACAAATTCTAATACCATGATCACGTAAATCGAATCTACTACGGTACTATCTAATCTAAGCCTTTTTTACTCTCATTGACGCCAAACCAAATTAGGACGTGATCGGTGATTCGCATACATTTTACAAACGTTGGCAAACTTGTGCTGGAGCCATTTTACTCCGTATTATTTTTGAATTGTGTCAACTGGAAAATGTTTGCATGAAATCAATGTATCAATCAATATATAAACCTAGAATGCACGGAAAGTACATTTTAAAACATCCTGTTTTAGTTTAGTTAATATTGTTTACACGCATAATTATGTGATTAAAATTTAGTGTATAGCGAGTTTAAATTATGAAAGTAATAAACGTTGGCTGTTTGCAATTTGATATTTATGTTCTGTCCGATTGCATCCGTTTGATAACTTAATTCTCAGGTATACATATTCTAACCTGTTATTCGTCGTAATTTGCATCAATTCCTACACTATTCTCTTTCGTGAAGTCTTCGGAACAATGTAAACCACTCGGGAAAACTACCCCTAACCTCTCAACCGCACGCCAACTCAAAAGCCATGGATGGCTATGTAGGACTGGAAATTGGCGAATTCCTCTTATTTAGACATTAATTTCAGGAACATATTGTCAAAACATATCGAATCCGCCTGAATTCAAGAGCGCTATTACTCTCTACGCCCTATCTTCAGCACAATCTTTTACTGTTTGTACCTTGCGACATGTGAATTGTACTGTGCAGGAATTTTGTTTTTCACGGCACTTCACAAGACAGAATATAAAAAGCCACGCCTTCCAACTAAATTTCCTGGCATAAACTAAACTGGCTCAAAGTTATTTTAAGGACGATTTTCCACTACTCACTTTTGCGTCTCATGTCCTTTCCACGTGCATGCACGCCACAGCGATCGTCAACGATATGTCGACGCAGTGGAAGGGAAACTTGCGGAGATAAAGGCGTCAACGACGGCGGAGACGGCCATGAAGTCGAAAGAGGGGAAAGCATTAACCCTTAACTGCACTGGAGGATTCTAGGTACTTTGAATAACCTGTCGGGATCAATTGATCCCGATTATTTCATCATTAATAAACTTTCAATTTATCTTTTCTTTTCGTGTCCGTAGCATAGAGAAAATTATGTAATGTTGCAAAATATCGATGTCTAGATTCTGATGAAAATACGCCTTTTGGGGTCCCCGTTCCGGGAAAATTATTGTAGTTTTTTCAAGACATCTTTCTCAGTCCGTCCGTCTGTCAGTCCGTCTGCCCGTCACTCGGCTTCGGCAAAGGTGGCTTAAGGCATCAATTGATGCCACTGCAGGCCCTTGAGTTCGATTTCCGACGGTGGCAAGATTTTAAAAACTAGCTTGTCAGATAGGTCGAATTCAGCTGCTGCCTGGAGGAGAATTGAACCGGATCGCTGCTCTGATGGGTAGTTTTCCGTGGTTTGTCCAATTAGTAGCAGGCGAATGCCGGAGCAGTACCCTAACAAACACGCCCAGGATCGCGCGCTATCTTTCCATCCTCTTCCTTACCCTTTCCTAATCCCTTACTTACACACCCACATTTCACACGCACTTACTCTCTCACACTTGTTGGGAGACCGGTCAGAAGCTCAGAGCTTGCACCAGCTGGAGCGTTGCCACGCTGGTGGGAGATATTTGGTTGGAGAAATCCCCGCAAGCCGATGTAGGCCGGATCTCGCCAGTCAGCAGAGGATTATCGCCATCTCCCGTTATAAAACATACACTACACCTACGGAACCAATTACCTTAGCAGTTGTAGCGCTCGGTATCACCAATTATTGAATCAATAAATCAGTCCATGAACAATACTAGAGCATAAACTGTTTAAAGGATTTTCACCAAAACTGATAATCATCAATTGATCTTGCTGATGTCCCAAATCATTGAATTTGAATCGGATGTTTTAATTGTTCTGGTAAGTATTCGTGAAAATATACTTGGGTACTTTACATGAACACTCAAAGATATTTTCACCATTTTCTCAATAATGGCAATTTTCTTTTCAGTAGTACATCATACACTATCTTTACATACTATGCAATATCCTTAACAAAAGTTTAAATAAAACATTTGGAGTCGTTTTTCAGAAAATAATGTTTTTGTAATTATTTAAAATTCCGCTCATTGCACGCAATATTGCGAGAAAACTTCTAAAATGTTCAAAACAAAATACATTGCCTTAATGAAAGAAATCGCTATGGAGAACAAATTTCATTTGAAGGGAAAATCTCTATCTTTAATTTTGTAGTTGTAAGAGGCCGAAGAAAATTCAAACTTCAGCAATTTTCGAAAATTCAGAGTTGACCACGAAATTAGGATCTACGCCATCTTAATAAGTGTATTTTACTCTATTCTGAAAGGAAATTTAAAGACAAAATTTGGAACCGCTTTCGTGAAAATTTTGAAAATGACTGGGGCTTCATGTGAAGTACCCCTAAATTTTGAAGAAGTTTTTCAAAATCGCGGCGCCTCGAATGGAACCAGATCGATCTGGGAATATTCATTTTTGAAGAAATCGTACTTATAGTTTAGGCGCTAGTGTTGTTCTCAGGCATCAGACAGACACACGGACAGACAGAAAGACGGACGGGCGGACGAACGGACGTTATGAAAAGAACCACTTTTTCGGTACCAGAGGATCCCAAATCATGTATTTCCGTTAAAATCTCGAAATCGATTTTCCGCAGCATTACATAACGTTCCCTATACTGCGTACATACATACGTGTATACTCCGTATACACCGTATACACGTATACTCCGTATACTCGTATGCACGTATGTGTATGGGGAATTAAAAATAGTTAAATAATTAATGGAAATAATTAACTAATTAAAACAAAATTAAGTGATTATTACAAGAGAGGATTAAATGCGTTTAACTTCAAAATAAAGTAACAAACCGGGTAACCATTCGTTGTATTCCTGTAGTGCCGTCAGTTGGGCTCTGTGTGACAGCGTGTGATAGTTTTCTCTTATTTCTGCGATAAATACCTAGTAAGTACCGGGGCAAATACAACAAACGAGCAAAAGACGGCACGCAATCTTTCCCTTCTAATGTTTCCCCTTCTCACCCCTTATACACGCATTCACACACATGCACACTCCTTTAGTTGCAATCAGTGGCGTAGCGTGACTCACACGTTTGGGGATGCTCAACAATAACACACAAAATGTCACTATCAACTACTTCATCTAACAGGCGAACTGCAACACAAGGACAGATACACATGGAACTACTTCCACGATCTCGATTGCTTACGACGGTGTAGACGCTTCCCACAAAATCCTCACAGCTGTCAGGGCTGCCGATGTCTTGAAAGCAAATTATACAATGGCTCCTTAATTCTTATACGCGAATGGCAATAAGACCATTTGTTAATTTATGCATTGCAGACTTAAATAATATGTAATATATTTAAGAGATAATACAATTTCTTGGATATTAATTAAGAAATAGTAGTCAGGCACTATTTCTACAGTTTGTACCCATGACTAAGTGGGGACTCCCGAGTGAGAGAGAGAAAGATAGTTTACTGACCGCCTGAAGTGTGCTGCGCTCTCGTGCACAAACGAGCTTCTTTCCGCAGTAGACGCTAGCGTAAAGCAGTCGGGTTTCTCTGGGCCAGGGGTGAAGAGGGGAGAGGGGAACCTCGCCATCTGCGCATGAGTCATTGCTCGTCGCAATCTGGTGGCAGACGCTAGAAGTATTTTAGCTTCCAAGCAATCTGAGGCCAGCTTCAACAGCCCGCCGAATTTAATCATAGGAAATCAATTTAAAATTAATACAAAACGTGTTTCGCTCAACAGACCACTTGTAAGATTATCAATACAGGTATTTAAGGTTCTTATATACGGGGATGCTCAGCATCTCAGCGTCCCCTGACGCTACGTCCACTGGTTGCAATACACTTGAATTAATGTCGGGAAACCAGTCGAGAGCTTTTGCCTCCCCGGCGGGAGAGGTGTCCAGCTAGCAAAGATATCTAGAGCGGTTAACCTCCGCAAGCCCCCCTGTAGGTCGGCGCCGGATTTCACTGCTCTAACGTGGAAGAAACGTGATTTACACGATTTATTCACGGCTCTAATGATCGCAGCAGTTGTCGCGCCCAATGACTGTCACTGCAGTGCCTTTGACTCAGTGTCACTAAGTTCGAGTTCCGAAGGTGACAGAATTTTCGACACAATTCGACCTAGCTTGTCAGCTAGGTCGAATTCAATCGCTGTCTGAAGGAGAACTCTAGTGGTAGGCTTCCCTGATCGGTAGTTTTCCGTGGTTTCTCCCATCAATACCGGGTGAATACCGGAGCAGTACCCTATGAAATTGGCCACGGACCCCGCGAGATCATTCCTCCCCCCTTCCTTGCCTCATTAGTCACCCCTTACACATACTTACACCTACAGGCACTTACTACACATGCCTAAAGAACAACCGGGAGCTCCGTAGCTTGTCCCGGCTTGGGTGGTGACCCACTGGATGGAGATAGCTGGTAGGGAAAACCCTGCTAGCCGACGATAGGTCGGCGCCGGATCTCGCCATCCAGTGGGGGAAGACCACCGCCGTCTCCCAAGCAAAAATATGCACTGGTACTCTTATGGAACTAATGACCTTAGCTATTAATGTGCCAGGAATCACTAATTAATCAATTAAAAAAATTACTCACCTGAACCAATGTCTTTGGTTTCAACCACAGGCCCTCTTAGTTCCAATAAATACTATGTACACAATACCGGACATTTCGAACCTTTCTCATACGTTTAATGCAAGACAACTGCTCACTAACGAACCTAGTGACATGACTTGGAAAATCGGCGACTAATTCAAATTTCATTACATATACAATAAGTTTCGAATCACTCTGCGAAACGTAAGTAAATATAATCGTAAGTAAACTGAAAATGTTTCAAAGTTTATACTAACAATGGTTACGGCAGGTCGGACCACTAGGGTCGCTAGCTTGTAATGTCTCCCATTATATCGCCGAGTGTCCTGTATTGTCTCCATAGTATTTGGTTCCAATGTGCTGTGCTGTGCTGTGCGCCAGGAGTGCCCCGGGCTGCCGCTGTCGCACTCGTACCTGGTGGTGCCGCTGGGGCGCGCGGGCGAGCGCGACGCCGCCGCCGTGGACGCCGCCGCCAGGGGCGCCTCCCGCGCGCTGCCCGCGCAGCTGCGCGTCGCCGAGCGCCCCGACGCCCTCCTCGTGCAGTGCCGCCGCGGCGCCGACGCCCAGATGCGCGTCGTCGGCGACGACGGCCCCGCCTCCACCCCTGACGCTCAGGTGCTTTTGCTCCTCTGCACCACACACACCACTCATAAATACATAAAAAGAAATACATAATTACTAAACACTAATTAATAATATTAATTATTATTAATAATAATAATATTAATAACTCTTCCCATATATTATTAATAATATTATTTATTAAATAATAATTATTAATACCGCTCTCATATATTATTAATTATATTAATTATTTATATTATTACTAATATTAATAATATGCCGGCCTCGTGGCGCAGAAGGTTGCCGTAACCTGCGCCGAGGAAGCTCCAGGTTTCGGGTCCTGCGTAGCCATTGTCGTATTTGTCGTTGTCAACACTCATTATCATCCTCATTATTCATAATTCAAGGCGTAACAACCATGTCTTATCAAGGGATACAGCCGTTAAAAGCTGATACCGATAATTGTACACGTTAATCTCTCTGGGGCTTCAGAAGATAACTTGTAGCGAGATCATAAATGTCCGATACGTAACACTGTTAATACAGCGCGCCATGCTGGTGAGTGCTAGCAACAGAGGTTATGTTGGTAAAACAATGCGGCTTGTGACAAAAGAAATTGTAAATTGTGTACTCACAAAAAATCGTAATAGATGCTAGAAGCACAGTCTAATAACACGCAGGTGCCGTGGCAGCGCCGCCATGTTGAAAACAATTTATTGTATCTCTAAAAATATTGCAGATAGGAAAAAACACGAATTTCCCCTCAAGAAAGTGTAATAAACGACGCTTTCAGAATGGAAAAAAAACACAAAAATGCCTTTTTCCATTTTTCTTTGTCACTTTTGAGTAGACATGTACCTTAAAAGAGCTTCAAAATGAGCCATTGAAGCACAGTGTTGTTAGACTGTGCTAGGAGGATTGTTCCCTTCCCTTGTTTCTTGATCTGGTTGTGGTCTAGTTGCTACCAACATCAATACATTTTTAATAGAAGGCCCTTCTTCGTTTCATTGCGGACTCTCCTGGTGCACTATATTATAAGAGGACTGTATTATTGAGATGAGATTGGCCCAGGGTTTGTGGATTTAAGGGTAAGGGTAAGGATTGTGGGTAAGGATTTAATTGTGCGCATTCCGCATGTGGAGCAGGCCGCCACCGCGCCCCGGGGCGGTCTACAACTGCCGTCTTCATCGTCCGCCGCCCGCAACCCCGGAGACCCTGCCCCGGGCGTCGCTCCGCTCTTCTCCCGGGGCATCAACTTGAACGTGACGTTTCCGCTGTCGGAAGTGACGGGGCGCTCGTTCTACCAGAACTTGCCACGGGGATCGCCACCGGCGCCAAGCCCATCTTTGGGGACCGTAAGAATCCTCAATTTAACAAATGTCTATCGATTTAATTTCTTCAAATAAGATTTTATAATTTATTTATGTATTATAAGAATCGATTCATTAAAATCACGATTAAGAAATAAATATTTAAATTCTGTTCTTGAAGTGAATAGCTAAATCTTAATGTACAAGATGCTCCAAAAGATTTGGACGAATATTTCATGCTACCAACTACTTTTGTAGCTTAAGCAAACATTAATATCGAGTATATGAATTTCTATATCCTATTGTGTTCGTCTTCTCTATATTGTCTGTCATGTTCGTGGTTCTCTTATTGTTTTTCCCTTAAAAGAAACAACTAAGCTTTTGTATTTGTACATAAGTAATTTATAACAACATAAATCGACTCAACTATTAATTCTGCTGTTAAGGTATTTGTCTACACAAAGCAATTTTTTTTATAAATCTAGTTTGGGCTAGATTTGGTTGAATAATTAATTGTATAACTTTAATGTAGACACATTTGCAGGAAACCTAAAATAACATCCCAATTTTTTAAATACAAATTACATTTTGAATTATACGACTTTTTGTAGTGTTTCACGTGTGACACAAACTCTCAATTAATATTTAATAAATTTAATAATTGCTGTATTATGTAAACTCCAGTGTTCTGTAAGTAGTGATATTTTGAACGGTTAAAAAATTCTCAATTATAAAAAAAATATTTTGGATTTATTTTCTTTCTTCTGAATGCATCCTTTCAATTATTGTATAGAGGAATATAATATGTGTTTCATATAATAATGTGAAACATAACCTGTAAAATACAGAAAGACTAATTTAATTGGCTCCATTTGTTCCTGAGTTATGGTGCATTTCGTTAATCAATACGCAAGGAAAATGAACTTTTGAGGAGAAGTAATGAAAGGTTGCAAACCTATAGTGGCCCTACAGCATAAGTTACACCTTGTCCTTCCCCTTCTTTGTCTTCATTCTTCTTTTCGTTCCTCACAAGTACATTCTCCTGCTTTTGTTCTCTGATGTTTTCTGTGGAATTGCTAGTGTTTGTTTCTTAACTTGCAATTACAAGGGGGCGTGGCAGATCCAAGGGGGCGTGGCAGCGCCCGCCATCTTGAAAACAATATATTTTATCTTCGAAAGTATGATTATATAAAAAACACTGATTTCACCACAATAAAATGTAATAAATGACGCTTTTAGAATGGCAAAAAAACAACAAAAATGCCTTTTCTCATTTTTCTTGGTCACTTTTGAGTAGACATATACCTTAAAAGAGCTTCAAAATGAGCCATTGAAGCCAGTTTGAGAACTAATAATATCCACTCATGTTGTGCCTATCAGTGGGTGGTAGGTTGCCTTTGCGAGGGAGCCTGCCCAGATTCAGCGCAGAGAACCCGGACCTCCTTCGGCGCCCACTGGCCCCCTCGACCATCAGCAGCCCCCCCGCGCCCCAACCGCTCAGCAGTCTCCTGCGCTCGGGGGCGTGGGCGCTGCCGCGCTTCTCGGCGCAGCTCGACGCGCCCCCCAGGGCCGCCCCGCGCGGCACGGCGCACCCGCCCGAACAGGTCCATCAGATGCAAATGCAATACAAGTACAATAATACTGTGGTCACGGGGTAAAAGTTCTTAAATCAATTTTTGGTGGGAATGGGTTACGTGCTGAAACTACAACTTAGGTATCTATATTTTATTTCAGTAAAACGTCCGAATGGAGTAACGAGATGGTTTAACGCAATGGTAACGTAATGGTTTAACGAGAAAAAACCGTTGGGAAATAGCATTGTGCGTAGGAAAAAGCGTTGGCTCAATAATCTAACCCTTGTTTTATCCAAACTAAGATGTTTGACTTACGAACTTTTACCCCGTGACCACAGAATAGAAAGTCAATCTGTGATGAAAATAGAATTTAATGCAAATAGTTTATAATGTTAAGCTTTATTGCATGAGTACATATTTTGAAAACGAGCGACGTCAGGAGCGAGTTTTTAAATTTGTAAGAATGCAATAAAGAAACATTATAAACGAGTTACCTATTTTTTTTATAACAGTATAAATTAATGAGAATTAAACTTAATTTTGCGCAACATCTTTCTTATGACATCTCGGCGAGACATCTGTGCGAGAAAAGGATGGTCGGCTGATCCGTTTACCGCTACCTCGCCGCATTTCTTTCGCTGCGATTGGCTGAATGACGCAATCATTTGTGGTGTAAAATGCCCTTTTAAGAATGATTTCTGGCAACAGAAATGGTCGTTTGTAAAAAATAATAAAATAAATAATAATAGAAAATAATTAATATTGTAATTATCGTTAGTTTTATATTGTGTATTCAAATGAGTCATATCAGAGAAGAAACACACCTAGCTTTTTTCTCTTAATGTTAAAAATAAATAATTTCTTTATCGTGTAGCTCACAGTAGCATAGATTCAGATAAAAAAAAGTGATTTTTGTAATTATGTGATCACGTCGCATTCTATATATAACCGCGACTCTATACGAATTTCCTTCCCTCGTTGCAATGTGGAGGACCCGGGAGATCATTGAAGTTGTTTGTAAGCAGCGAGTGCACTGCAATTCTGACGGCCGGTTGACTGTTTAAGGTTCGGGAGACCAAACCGGGGGCGATCTCAAGGCCGTGTGCGGTACATGCTATCGAAATTTAAACTCCAATTTCGTAAAGTTACAAATTTTAGTTTTTATTCGTGAGAAATGGGAGATACTAAGGACTATGCTCAGACAAGACTCACTGTTTGCTTCATCATTTGGACGTTATAGAAGAGAAATCGTAAAAAAAATGTTGTGCAGAAATGAATTGTTTCTCATCAAAATGACTTTAAAAACCTTGTTTTTTATAAAACATTTGAAATTATTAAAAAAACAGTCCTGTTCTCATAAAAAATATCAAAATAAGTCGCATGAAGTGCGTCAAAAATATGTGAATAATAGGGTGATGAAGATGATGATAATAATAATAATAATAATAATAATAATAATAACGACGATACATACTCAGCAGTGGAAAATTCACAGCAGAACAACTTGCTGACATTGAGAGAAATGCGGAGTATATACTTCGCTCGAACAATCCACATGACGAACATGTAGAACTTGAAAATGATGATCCCGTGGAAGGTTCATCTCTTTCCAGTGAAACACACGTCAGTGGTGAAAATTCATCTGGCAATGAATTACACGATAAGGACATAATGCGAAATCTCCTTCAGCGCGAGATAGAAAGAGTTAGTCAACATCCGCTTGAATCTCGCGAACTGTGGAGGAGAATATACGAAACTGCCAAAGCTAAAGAATGATAGAAACAGTGAATTCTGTCTTAAATGAGGTGGTGGAGACCCCAGGCAGAGATCTAGATATTACTGAAATCAATCACATCATATACGCAACTGGATATCTAGTATCTCAGATAATTTGGGGCCAGCCAAGAACGCCGACGGCCGACAGAAAAACAGAGTAAACAACTCTGTACCCCCATGGATGAACAGAATTATGAAACGGATAGCCGACACCTGGCGCGAAATATCACTCTTAGCTGAGGCATCTTCTAAATCAACGCACACCTCTAAAGTTCAACGGAAAATATTCAATGTTGAATAAAAATACCAAATTGAAAATGACACCAGCGGGCTAATGGTAGTTGAAAAGCTAAAAGAGAAACTTCAAGCATGGGCTCAAAGAATTAGACGTTACAAACGTAGAATAGATTTCCGTGCACAGAACCGGTTGTTTGAAACAGACGCGAAGTGATTCTATCGCAATCTGACTCAAAAACAGAATGGCAAAGCTGTTACTCCTTCAAAAGATGACGACCAAGCATTTTGGGCAGGAATCTGGGAGGAGAGCAGATCCTACAACAAAGACGCATCTTGGCTTCAATCTGAAGTTGATGCTGCCGATGAACTTGTAGAAACAGTGGAAGATGTTCACCGATTCTCGGAAGAGGACTTCTTCCAAACAATTAAGAACATGGAAACTGGAAGTCCCCCGGGATTGATAAGATCCAGATTTATTGGATTAAGAAATTAACAGCAATACATTCTCATCTAGCAAAGGCTGTTAATAAAATTTTTGAAAACCCAAAGGAAATCCCGGAATGGCTCACTCGCGGCATCACGTATTTGCTACCCAAAGCGGGAGACAGCTCTTTGGCGAAGAACTACAGGCCAATTACTTGTCTGCCAGTACTGTACAAAGTTATTACTGCAGCCATAGCTGACAAAATGTACAGACATCTAGAGAAAAATCATCTAATGCCAGCTGAACAAAAAGGATGTCGTAAAGGCTCTTATGGCTGTAAGGAAATCTTGCTACTGAATAAAGTCATTTTGAATGATGTAAAGAAACGAAAACGTAATTTGAGCATGACTTGGAATGACTACCAAAAGGCCTTTGATAGTGTACCACACGATTGGATTTTGAAGACCCTGGAGATCTATCGATTTCATCCTAAACTTATTGAATTTTGCAAGGCTAGTATGAAGTCGTGGAGTACCAGGTTACTAATACACAGCGGAAAGGAAGCAGTAGAAACCAGAAGTATTCAGATTAACAGGGGTATTTTTCAAGGAGATTCACTATCCCCTCTGCTGTTTTGTATTAGTTTAATCCCACTATCGAGACAGTTGTCGCAAGCTGACTTTGGTTTTAAGCTCCATGGTGATGAAAGGCCAGTATCACATTTGTTTTACATGGATGATCTGAAAGTGTTTGCTAAGAATGAAGCGATTCTCTCCCAAATGCTGTCTGTCGTGAATGACTTTAGCAATGACATCTGCATGAAGTTTGGTCTTGACAAGTGTTCAAAAATCATTTTAAAAAGAAGGAAACTCACAATGTGTGAAAACATTGAAATTGATACGCACACTGTGATTCAAGATCTTGAGCCAGGTAAAACTTACAAATATCTGGGCATTGAAGAATGTGAAACCATCTCGAATGACAGAATGAAAGAGAGAATTCGTAGGGAGTATTATAGGAGAGTGAGTCTGGTCCTGCAGTCCGCTCTGAATTCCAGGAATAAAATATCTACAATAGGTAGTTTGCGGTACCTGTAGCCGAATACAGTTTTGGACTAGTGGACTGGACTGAGCAAGAAATTCGCACCATGGATCGAAAAACCAGAAAACTGCTTACAATGCATAATGTTTCCCACCCTCGAGCTGATATACATAGACTTTATGTGTCACGTAAGGAAGGAGGAAGAGGCCTCAGACAAATTGAGGCCTCCTGGCACAACGCAATAGTCGGGTTGGGGAAGTATGTAGTCAGCCATCAAGATGACCCTCTAATGAGGCAGGTCATGAAATCTGACCGAAGAATGGGAAACAGAGGCATTGTTAGTGTAGCAAGAAGCATTGCGAAGAAAACTAGGCAAGACACGTCGAATAACACAGACACTGAACTTCTGATGCTGCTAAACATGAAGTGTGAGACACAAAAAATGTTAAAGAAATCGTGGAGAGACAAACCACTCCACGGACAATACCTAAAAAGAATAGACAAGCTGCAGATCAATAAAGATCAATCATTTATGTGGCTTAAAAGGGGAAGAATGAAGCCAGAATCGGAAGCACTTGTAATAGCGGCCCAAGATCAGGCCTTGAGAACACGACATTATGTTAAAGCGGTTTTCAAAATTTCCCAAGATGATAAATGCCGCATTTGTCAGGAGCACGTAGAAACCATCGATCATCTTGTCCAATCCTAGCAAAGACAGAATACTTGAAAAGACACGACAGGGTGTGTAGCTACCTCCATTGGCAGGATCTGTACGGCCTTCGAAGCTCCGAACACATGCCCCAAGTGGTACGAACACTCACCGAAACCGGTGACGTCTGTTGGATTGTGTACGATATTGTACGATCAACAAATTCACACTGATCGCACGATAGCAGCAAACAAACCGGATATAGTCATCCGGGATTTGGAGAACAAATCGTGTTTACTCGTCGATGTTGCTGTGCCTTGCGATCAAAACGTCCTTACGAAGGAGGCAGAGAAACGTCTTAAATACAAGAGTTTGGAAATCGAGATCAGCCGAATGTGGGGCGTAAAAGCACAGGTCGTACCGATAGTTATCGGAGCTCTGGGATTTGTTCCGCAAAATTTGAGTAAGAACTTGTCTAAACTCCCAGGTAATTCAAAGGACTGGAAGTGCAAGAAATAGCTTTATTTGGAACAGCCCACAATTTGCGCAAAGTATTGTAGAGGCACCGATAGTCCCTAGATCTACTCCTTAGGTAACTGGTTGCAACCTGGAGTAGATTTTATATTCTGCCGACTCATAACATCTATAGTCGTGATGTAGTGGAATAATAATAATAGTGATTGACACGAATTCCAAAATGAAAGTAAATACAATTGATAATGTTGTGCATAAAATCCATTGCATTGTAGTATAAATATTCAATGTTTTTTGATATTACAAATTGTTTCAAGGTGCAAAATAATGCAAAATATTCAGAAGTATTACGTCGTTGATTGTTCTTGGAACATGGTGTACAGCACTTGTAGCTTATGTAAGAAGAAATAGGAGTGCTAAGAATTCGTTTTTCGCCTATTGGCTGCAAATCGGTCTGGCTATTTTTTGCGTTTTGTAATATTTTGTTTTAGAAACAATACTACCAATGCTTTAATCCTCATTTAAAGAAATTTTCCGCTCCTAAGATTACGTCCCCTTAAGTTAACTCTGACCCATCACCTAATATTTATGTTTCACTTTCAATCCTCTTTCTGTCTAATAAGATTTCCTGCGTAAGTTTATTTTCAATACATATAAAGTTGTTGAGAGCTCTTAAGTCTAAACATTATTACTGTGTTTGCTGGCTTACTTAATTTTTTATTTTCGTGTTTTTTGCAATCACTGTTGCATACCCATTAGAACTAAACTTTCGTTGGTCGTTTGGTCGTTACTTTTTCAAGCATATGTGTATGTATTATTCGTAGAAAACAAAGAATTGGACCCAGGAATAGAAACTGCGAAACAGAGTTTTTATACCGAATGTTAACTTTTCGTAGTTACTCGTAAATAGCCTAATTGATTTCTTCTTGTTTTACACAGAGGCAGAGTCAAACAAGATCTCCCGACTTCAACTGAGATAAAAGTCTTCACTCACCAATTGCTATTAATGCTCCTGACTGTCATCGTATTGCTTATGTCAGCACGAAGAACGGATACGGTGAGCATCTAGCAACAAGTTTCCTCAAAAGAACTTCTGATTATCTGAAATGCCAATGCCAACTAATTAAATGAAATGCCAATGAAGATTAGTATTACAAAACAAGGTAAATGATATTCAGTAGGGAAAAAGTGAGAGAAATGGATGTGTAGATAAAGCAGATATTCATATTGTCAACGAAATAGTGTTTAGAAGCGCCATTTGACGCGTATGCATCATTCAACTAGGTGGTAATATTCAAACCATTGCTTAAGTAATTAGGAGCCTTTAATAGAACATGAAAACTCATGACGAAATATTGTGATTTCAAAGTTTTCAAGTTTTTGCTAGGCTGCATTGTAAGGTTGGTACAGACAAATCGATATTAAGTTCCAAGACACTTATTGCTCCTTATTGCAAACATATACGAGTAAACTTCCAGAAAGTTACATAGGCGAGCAACTAGGATCGAAAAGACGAAAAAATTGTATTTGAAGTGATTTATTGGAAGATTGCTAACTATGGTCACCGAACTGGCGATTGCTTGACGAACTTCGGATGTGAAAGCAGGGCATCGGTTTGTGTCAAAGACACATCAATAGCTTCTGTCTTTACCACCAGAGGAATTGCTTTTAATGTTGCCGATTGAAGACGAAGGAAACTTCGGGTTATTTCCAATAAATATGAGAATAAGTAAAACGTTTGAGAAATTGCGAATAGAAAAACACAGAACCAAAACGAGAAAAGCCAGTTCTTGTCTTGGTCCAGCAGTTCTTAGTTCTAAACGGTGTAATTAACCCAACTTTACAGATGTGGATAGCAGGATATGCAGTGTAAATATTGCTAGCTCATGAGTAAAACGAAAAAAAACATTAAATTGCAGAGGTAAAATGCCTCTGATTGGACGAGGTTTATTCTTTTCTTCCTTTTTATTGGGGGAAATCCCATGAGTGAAATAATCTTTTATAATGAACATCCCATAAAACTACTTCAGTTTGAGAGTATTATCTTGCTTTAAAACATAATTTATCATTGTCCATATAATTTGTGTTCCTTTTAAATTTTCTTATTTGCCTTATATAATCCGTTTTGCTCGTACTTCTCTTATGCATTTTTGCTTTGTTTCAGAAGTCTGTAATATAATGTTAGGATTATGAATATTACTCTCAGTTATGAAATATATACTACCTTGGAAATAAGTAGTTACTCATTTATCCCATATTGTGTCATAAGGTGGTCAATTATTTAGAATGAAAAACATTCAAACGTGTTATGATGTTACTATATTGGTAATTGTAATGAGAATTGTTTGATATTATGTTTTAAATATTTAGAAAATGTAATGCAATTATCATTTTTGTAGTGGAAAGAGAGGTACGCCATGGGTATGTCCTTTTGACGAGAACCAACGATTTCAATGGAAGAAGCTTTCAAGGGAAGAAGATACCATCTGATTTAAGTTGACGTATTGTTAATATTTTAAGCCTGCTTTTGAAATAAAATTGTATTTTTAACAATATGTACTATTTGATTAACCGCAACAAATGCCACCTCAGTAAACAAGAATGATGTGCGAAATATTGACTTCCAGATTAAAAATGGATCAAAATATTAGAAAGTGTGGGAAAGATGTAATGACGAAGGATGTCTGAAGCCAAAAGAAAAGGGAAAGTGTACCATTTAATATTATTGTCTCATTAGAACTAAATGAGCATTTGAAATACAATATAGAAGAAAATATTATGAACTACGTGGGAAATGATTATAACTTCCCATGTAGTTCACATTTATTTATTGACATTTCAAATGAAAATTTAAATCATGAAAAAGTACAAAATTTTAAATCTTCGAACCAATATTACTTTCACAACTAAATTCGATATAAAGGGACGACGACTACGAAAACAACATTTCTTCACTAATTGAGAAGCAAAATAATATTTTAGGTAAAAATATAACAGTATGAAAATATCAAAATAGAAAGATACATTGATTACTGATTTAAAAAAGAATAAATTGTATGCTGAGGTACCCAATATTCTACAGTACGGTAGACGAAAGATGTGTACTAATCAAATTATAAATTTAGTGAAAGCTCAAATATTGAAATAATTCATCATTTCTGAAATGGCACAGAAACAGTAACTTTATTTGTTATAACTTGCTGAGAATGTTTGTTAATTTTTCTTAATTAAATTGAAAAAGTCATTTACTCTCTGCATGGAAATGCGAGAAAGGTGAAATTTTAAGACGTTCTAGTGAAATTTACCTGAAAAGTACATTGATTCGAATAATAGTGAATTTTTCGAATAATTTGAAATCTAGTAATCTTCAACAAAAACATTATATCTCATTGTTAACAGTCATTCTTATTGAATAGAAGACATAATTAAAAAATTGGAGTTAAAAAATATTCATCAGATGTTTAGAAATGTTATTTAAAATCGTAAAACGTTTAGAAAATAATTATTACTAAGGAATGAGACCTTTTCTTTAAATATTTTCTAGACTTGTCACACTGTTTCTCATCTAATCAAATTTTCTCACACATTGTTCATTTCCATGGTTACTCAGTTTTTTGTATAATGATAATTTCTGATTTAAGTTAATTTTAGAACAAAATTTACCGAGTTCAAACCACCACAATACAAATTTATGAAAATCATTCACCTGCAAAGTCAACCAGCAGTCCAGAGTATGGGAAAACAACCTGAGGATGAGGAGAAAGTGGACCAGCGAGTCATGGACACACGGTGATGGAGCGCTTTTCGCGCATTTTCTAATGTTTTCTTAGGATTTTCTGTAACATATTCTCTGAAGTAGCAAACAATAGAAAAATAACGTCCAATTTTTTTAGTCGATTACTTTATGACTTAAACAACATGCAATACTATATTCGAATACACAATCTCCTATATTATATATAATTTGAAAAAAAACAATCCCGGTGATATCTATCTTTCCGTTTCAATGTTCTTTAAGCCAACAATATACTCAATTATTTATTTTCTATTTATTGAACACGAACGATAACAAACCATGCGTGCTGCGGAAGACACTGAATTGAATTTCATTCGCAACCGAGCAGCGCGACGCCGGAAGTCGCCGAGGAAAAGAGGAAGAGGCAAAACGGAAATACTATGGACTGCAGATAGCTATGACAACTTCAACTATGCTAATGCAAGAAAGAAAAGACATGATTTTGTAAGACCGGCGTACTTGGGACCGTATATGACCAAGAAAAAGGTTCCAAATGTGCGTCAGTGCATGGAAACGTTGCGTAGGACTTTGGTCCCTACCTCTCGCTACGACGTAGTCCCGCAACAGAAAATTTACGTGAGGCAAAGCTACGAAAGAAGTAGATATGAAGCCGATAATACCAGCATATTGGATTGCTGTACACGACCAGTGCAATCCGATAGTTCGGTGACGAGTAGAGACACTTTCAGGACAGAGGAGTTCACAGACACCAGTCACTACTCCAAGGACACACATTGTAGGAACTACCTGACAAAACACGAGGAGGACGCTACCGACCAAACGCAGAGGATAATAATTGAAAGCCAAGAGGAGCCCAGGTAATAAATTCAAAAGTTCTGGCATTATATTAAGAAAAGTAACTATCTGCATAACTATTAGTAAAACACTAATTCCCCGATCAACACTCTTCCTTTTGAGAGGTTTCGGAACTTTAGCGCACGCTCACATCCACAGCCTCCTTTCTGGGATTACAAAAACAATACTGCACATTCGCGCGTTGCTAAAACTGTTTTACGCAAGATGTGTTATCAATTGCTCTCATTGACAGTCGCATACCAATGCAAGCTGCACTGTTTCATTGCTTAACACTTTTATTCTTTGAACCTTCCTGAACTCTTAAGTGATAGTTAAGCCTTTCAATGCTTCTCGGTTGTTTATTAAATAATTTGAAATCGTCGTCATGTGCAAACCCTTGGAGGAAGCACCAAAATTCTTTTACCACCAGGCTGCCAATAATCACGTTAAAATCATTTTAGTATGTCAATGTAACTGAGATGGCCAAATCATCGATCGCAAGGAAATTTTCGGCAGATAGCGGTGTAATGATCCGGTTGGCTGACCATAGAGTTGCTCTACTGATCACAGTAAGATGACTCCTAAACACAACTGTTTGCGTTTTCCCTTGCAAATGTCACTATCAGCCTAATAGTAGAATGTGTGAACGTGAGGTTATGTTTGTCACGATTTTAATGTGCTTATCGATATCCAATTTTGTCTGGGCATAAGTTGAGAATGCTTTTACCAATATGGAATTTTCAAAAAAACATACAAAACAGTTGTTGTTGTTGTTGTACTTCACGTATAGAAACAATTACCTGAATTGTTAACGCGCCTTAAAACAATACATCATTTTTCTACTCCCATTATTACTTTCCCGTATACGTACGTATACACGAAGTGATATACGTAGTATAGGGAAAATTATGTAATGCTGGCGCGAAAAAAATGGCGAAATTTTCGGCGGAATAAAATTAATTGCCGGGCTGTGAAAACGAATAAGTGAATAAAACCAGTTGCTAAATTAAAAAAATCCCCTAACACGTGGTGTAACCACAAACCCTGTTTTCTAGGTCCTTGATACCGAAAAACCAATTGAAAGGAAAACGTCCGTCTGTCCGTCCGTCTGTCCTGTCTGTCCGTCTGTGAACACTGCTAGCGCCTACGACGCCTGCTACGCCTAACTATACGTACGATTTCTTCCAAAATAGATATTCCCTGATCGATCTGGTTCTAGTCAAAGCTTTGTGATTTTGAAAAATGATTCTTCAAAACTTGGGGGTACTTTATATGTAACCCCCTGGGAATTTTCAACCTTTTCTCAAAATCTCTCGGCTCCAAATTTTTTCTTTAAATTTCTTGTATGAATAGAGTAAAATACACGTATTAACATGGCATAGGCCCGATTTTAACGGATAGCTCTGAATTTTTCGAAAATTGTGAAAGTTTGAATTTTTTCGGCGTCTTTCTCCAACTTACAAAATTGAAGATAGAGATTTTTTCTTCAAATAAAATCTGTTCTGCATATTGAGTTCTTTCATAAAGGTCATGTAAATGTTTTTCAAAATTTTAGTTGTTTTCGTGCAATAAGTGCAATTTTAAAAAATTAGAAAAACTAGATTTTCTCAAAAACGGCTACAAATTTTTTCTTTAAACTTTTGGTAGAGATAGTGGTAAATGTACTCTATCAGATAACATAAAATCCATATTGCTCTGTAGGTTGTTTTTTTCAAAAAGTACAAAAATGTAAATTTTTTCACATATTTCTCACGTCGATAATATTTACATTAGCGGCGATTTTTTCACGTTATTATATTTACGAGTACATGTGTTTTAAATAGTTTCAAGTAAAGTTTCTCGAAAACACAACCGTTTTCTGTGAAAAGTAACTCAAAATTTCGCATTTTCAGAAATGCTCAAACGCCATTTTCTCATATATGGCTGCAAATTTTTTCTTGAAACTTTTGTAACGGATAGTGCTAATTACACTCTTTAGTATAGCGTAAAGTTTATTCTGAGATATTTTTTTGTTTTTTCAAAAATTACATAATTGTATTTTTTTAAAGATCTCACATCTTTAATATGCACTTTACCAGCAATTTGCAAACATTATTATATTTGTGAGTGTATGCTGCTTCAAATAACTTCAAATAAACTATTTTGAAAACTCAAACATTTTCTGTGAAATGAGCTTCAAATTTCACATTTTAGTAGCGCTAAAACGCCATTTTCTCTTAAACGGCACATCATTTTTCAAAAGAAAATTGCCATTTATGACTAGGTTTTTGTGTTCTTTAATATTCTAAAATTAATATTTCCGTTTTTACAATAGGAGATATGGACCGGACCGGATTACCGAAAATTTAAAAAATGCCAAAAAAATGTACTTTAGGCGGTGATAGATGACAGCTGGCAAGAAAGAGTTTGTGGCAATTCCGAATAGCTGGCCCTAGGAAATAGAAAACTAATATGGGAATGTCTGTGCCATTTTGTAGCACCACTAGTATAATTCTGTCATATGATGCTGTCAACCCATTGCATAATCATACTCATTACGATACAGATTTTATTACGACAGGTTCTTGACCAATCACGAAGAAGTTAACAAATCAAGAATTGCTAATTAGTCATTGAGAATCGTTCTTGTAAATGTTTCGTTGGATTGCGTACATAATTGCGTTTAATATTATAGTATGCTTGTCAGTTTTAAATTCGTTTATCATTAGTATTTTTTACGTCGAATATTATTCAAAATAAATTGGATCAAAATTTCTCTTTGATCCTATTTGACTACTGCGGTAAACCGAAGTCGCCTGCGATAGGATTGGCAGGGAGCTGTCTGACAGATGGGCGTGTCTGAATCCTGCATGTAAATTGCCACGAAACGATTAAATGTAAAAGTTTAACTTTTAAAAGTCGTAGCAAAATTACCATATGAAACTAGATATAATCGGTGTTAATACACTCGTGTGAAGTTTACGATACTCGCTCGTTCCCCGCTCTTATCATAATATCTCACTCGTGTACTAATACGCACCATTACATCATCGTTTCATCGTGTACTATTTTCTAATTGATTGATCTTAAAGGTGCGCGCACGACGCCCAAGCGGCAGGCGAGAAGACGGACTCAGGTATTGGCGGGGGCGTGGGGCACCTCGCCGCCAACTCTCTGACGGCCGTCATGGCGGCCGTAGACGCCGCCCTTAAATATACGCACGCGGCCATGGCCGCGCAGGGCGAGCACGACGGCGCGGGCGCCAAGGACGGAGGGCACGACCACGACCACGCCCACCACAGCGCCCGCGAGACCTTGGACTGGGAGGCGCCGCGCGAGAGCGTCGCCGTGGGCACGGGGGAGCTGGTGGTCGGCGAGGCGCAGGTAACGTTGCAATAAGTCTTCCGCAAAGTGCTGCTCTGCCGGACACGTACCGCAAAATATAATTTTCGAACCGATAAATCCACTGCTGTTGGTGAAAATTGCAATACCCAGAAGGAATGGTCGAAATCATTTAAACATCGGTGGATTTGTAGAATAGTGTATCCATAACAAGTGATCAAATTTTCATAGGGATGCCGTAGACGTTAGCCTAGTAGCGCCATCTTTTGTTTGAGTTCAGGTCAGCGTTACGCGACACCACTTCGTGTAGAGCCGACAAACGTCGCTGCTTGCACGTTTGCACGTTGTTTAACGAGCAAACGTGCAAACAGCAACGTGCCTCGTCGAGCCAAAGGGCGTACTATCCACATCTGTGTTTGAACGGGACAGAATGATTGGTCTCCGAGAAGCGGGTTTGTCACGCCGTGACATTGCGGCTCGAACGGGGTGCGCTGCCACAACAGTGACGCGTGTGTGGAACCAGTGGATAGAGGAAGATCGTACACAGCGACGAGCGAGTACAGGACCACACAATGTGACCAGATGACCGCCATCTTGTCCGCATGGCCGTAACCGACAGAACGGCGTCGTCCGCAGCGTTGGCTCGACTTTGAAGCACTGCAACGGACGTGGTCATATCTGCTTCGACGGTTCGACGCCGTCTACTGAGAGCTGGACTGATGGCATACATACCACTGTGTCGGATTCCTTTGCCCAGAAACCACCAACGCCTCAGACAGCAATGAGCTCGTGAACTCGTTCACTGGTCTGCTGAGGTGCAAAATGTGTTTTCGGACGAGTTCCCCTTCCATTTGTACTACAGCGATGGCCGCGTACGTGTTCGATGCCCCCGTGGTGATCATAATCTACCCGGCTGCATTGTTCCGCGTCGTAGCAGACAAACGCCAAGTGTGATGGTTTGGGGCGCCATTATATGCAACTACAATATGCAACTTCGCCTCATACGTATTGCGGGCAATCTGAACAGTAACCGCTACATTGGGGAGGTTTTAGAGCCCGAGGTACTGCCCTTCCGGCAAGCAGCTCCACATGCCATATTTCAGCAGAACAATGTCCGAGTTCATGTGGCGAGGAATGTGCAAGCTCTCTTCAAAGAATGGCGAGTACCATTGCTTCAATGGCCCGCACGTCGCCCATCGAACATGTCTGGGATATGCGCGATCGGCAACTTGTTCGTTCTTGTCCTCATGCAGCCACTGTCAATGTTTTATGGTCACGCACAGAAACCGCGTGGCTGTGTTCCCCAGCAGCATATACACGCTCTCTTTCAATCCATGCCACGACGTCTACAGGCTGTGATGGTAGCGCGCGGCGGCTACACACCATACTAAATTCTCAATGTCAAAATGCAGATACAATTCTGTGATTCTAATAATTGTGATATTTCTAATCTGTGAAATAAATTTCATGATAATAGTATGTCTCCTTCTTGGTGTTGCAATTTTCACAAACATCGGTGTAATAAACCGCCGACTTGGATGACCAAGGTGGCTAAGAGCGTTTATCGACTCACCGCGTCGGTCCAAAGGGCCGGGGGGTTCCAGTCCCTCCTGGAGCATAGTTTTTTTCCCTTGTGTCTCGTGTACGTGCTGTAACGGACAGCCTCAAGTTCTTCTGACTCCAGATCAGAGGAGCCCGCAAGTATGTTGGTGTCGTGTATGGTCTAATATGCGTCCCATCGGGACATTAAGGGTATCAGGTTATCCGCTGGATATAAGTCCTAGGAAAAAAATAGTAAATCAAAATTGTGGTTTGCTCACATGTGTGCTGAAACAAATATTTCCGTAACATTGGGTAAGAATCAGCGGACGAATTCTAAACTGTTCAATGAGTCGGAGAATCTGCACTAATCAATCAGTATTTTACTATTAGTCTTTATCAACCCGTTGCACAAGCAGTAATCAATCAGTATCAGAGAATCGGCACTAATCAATCAGTATTTTAGTATTAGTCTATATCAACCCGTTGCACAATTTACCTCCGCGCATTTCGTTCCAAAGAAGGTCACAGAATGACGGCCGAAACGGCAACAATGCCTAGGACGCGGCGTCCCCCGAGTAGCCAACTTTCCAATAATCCTGCTGTAAAGTGCGATTTTTTAACTCTGTCCCTCAAGCCCCGATTGCCACGATGGAATATCACACGCCATTTCGCGTCTTTCTCTGTTGTGCCGCCAGACGTCGCATGATCGCAAGCACTGCTTGATACGGTCGCGACCATTCTATAACTGGCGGCGTGACTGAGAACGTCGCGAAATACCGTGACATGTTCCATCCTGAAGACGGGCCTTCAGGGGCAAAGTTAGAAGAAAACAGTGTAAGTGAAAACATTCTCGCGCGCAGGAGGTGGGATCGGGGTGGACGTGGGAGGCGGCTCCACCCGGCGCTCCGCCGGGCGCGTGCACGATGTGTTCGGAGCCCACCCCTGCCCCTGCCCCTGCCCGCGCCCGCGCCCGCGCCCACGTCCGGCACGCCACCCGCACGCTCTCCCACCCGCGCCTGCCGCGCGTGCCGCCCGCCCACGTCACCGCCGCTATCGCCGCCGCCGCCTCCGCGCAGCCCGTCGCCGTCTCCATCGCCTCCGGCGCCCCCTCCTCGGCCTCCAGGGGCAACAGGTGGGGGAGGGGGCGGACGATCTAGACCAGTGCTTGACAACTCAATGCTCTGTGACGTCACAGAAATCTGCTCGCCTGCTCTGAGCCGAGCGGCGGAGCAAAGGTAGTGCCCTACGCGGCGGCGGGTGCACAGTGTTCCAATAATGGTAGGGAAGAGGGGGTAACGTCCGCTTGCAAAATCGATAATTACGTTTTCTAACTCGTTATTATTATTTAGAATGTTTATGATTCAATGACAATATGAATTAATTATATAATAGAACGTACATCATTAAGTAGCTCAAAGCAATATCCGACACTTTATCATAATCTGTACTGTCATTCCACTTCCATTCTTCTATTAGGTAACAATATAAATTTTACAATAGTATAAATTATAACGAATTAGTTCGTTCTAAAGCAATAATTAATATTTACAATAGGTACCAGGTAGGGATTACGTGAGAGAATTTTGACCCCAGGCTTGATTATTTTTGATGTACAATTTTGTTTGAGAATGTTGTAAATACTTGTGATTTTCAGTATCTTTTCCATAATCTTCAATCTGCAAATTTCATTACTCATCCCATGATTGCGAGTTATGCCAATTCTCATAATTTATTGGCATCACGCAGATTTCTCTGGGTCGCAAAGTTACATAATTCATCTATAGGTTGGACTTTTTAACATACTGCAGTTCTTTTGAATACACGAAGCACTTCGCCTTTGTTCTAGTATCTACAAAGGAAACCTTTCTTCCCAAACAGAATGAAAATTAACGGGTTTAGATGTTTTCCCACTTATGTTGCCTGAAACACCGGCAAAGGCCCACTGCCAAAGTTTTCGGTATCGGCGATCGTCGTCTGCCTCTCTATCCCTCTCCCTTTTGCTCATACTGCTTCTCCGAATGCCTTATCTCGGAGGGGGGAGAAGCCCCGACGTCATTCCTTGTCCAGTTGGCAATCACTGATCTAGAGCAGGGGTGTCCAAGGGGCAAGGCGTCAAGAGCCACAACTGCGGGCTTTATTTTCATTACTCGGGCGATCCACACCTGTCTTCCCTGCAATGTTGATCTCGGCAGTTTGCCCGGTTATTTTCTTCTCTCGGCAAATTGTCCTGATATAGCCGGTTTGCAAAACGTTTTGCTGTAAAACGATGTATGTGTGTGTGCGTGTGTGTAGGGAGGGGATGGAAACGTGCGTGATTTCAGGCCGCACTATGCGTAATGCAGTGAAACGCATTGACTGGTTAACTGACGAGTTAACTGGTTTTAATGATTTCGGGCGACAAAAAGCCCTCGAGCCAAAGACCCCCGAGCTTTTTGTCGCCGCTGAGCATTAAAACCACTACGATGCCCTTGCATAAATAACTATTCCATCAACATCACTTTTCGCTGCAACCATCGTCCCCACTGCATTCCAGCGGCTCTGACAGCGAGACGGAGACGGTCCACCTGGCCAAAGTGGCTGCGCGGGCGGTGGACGCGGCGCGGGCGGCGAGGCGGCCGCGCGTGGAGAAGATGGAGACGGTGCTGTGGCGGTCCATGGAGCAGGACGAGGCGGCGCTGCAGGCGCAGATGGCGCAGGGCCAATCGCGCAAGGAGCGGTCCACGGCCGGGGGCGGCTCCACGCCGCAGTCCGTCAGCTCCGACGGGCAGGCGCAAGGCGACGTCAACGTGCACATTCGGCTCGTCGCCTCCAACGGAGTGTGCGTGCGGTGCCTCTACTTTTTATTTTCTTTCTGTCTTTTTTTCTTTGCGTTGTAATGCTGCCGCGGAAATCGACGATTTTTGGTCAGAAGGGGAGAGGTGGCTCAGGGCATAAATTCACTATTGTGCCTCTGACCGTGAGTTCCTGGATTCGAGTCACGACGGTAGCAGGATTTTCGACATTAGCTGGATGGAATTCAGTCACTGCTTGGAGGAGAATTCTACCGACCAGGTGCTTTGGGCAGTAGTTTTTTCGTGTTTTTTTCGATCAAAACCAGACGAATGCCTAACAAACGGGCCCCGGACGGCGTGCGATCTTTCCTTCCTCTTCCTTGTCTTATACTACTCCGTATCTACGTATGTATACGGGAAAGTAAAAATCTTGTGGGGATTTTCTCCAAAACTTGAATCTGTGCGATCTCGATTCCTTACGAGTTTCAAACGGATAGTATGATTTTTGAGGGAAATTTACTTGAAGCCTTGATATCATTTTCAAAATTTTCTCACTAATTGTTCCCAATTTTTTATTGAACTTTTTCCTTAGCGTAAATTAGTACCTTCTGAGCTGAATCTGAGGTAAAAACACCAGGAGAAACATCTACTTAAGCCGTTTCGGGGCCCATTAAAATATTTTACATTTCGGAGGTAGATTACATGAAAACTTTGTTACATTTTCAAAACTTTGTGTAAAATATCAGCAATTTTTGTCTTAAACTGTTTACGCAAATATAGGCTGTATTTATTAAATTATTAAAAAATTGTGTATTTATAAATCTGGTCTAGTTACTAATTTTGTTGAAATTTATTCTCTGAAATTTGAAAACTGCAAAAGCTTAAATAGTTTTAGAACCTGTCCTATACTTCCAATAATAAAGCTAGAGATTTCTTTCTCAATGCAATTTATAAATGAATTGCAAATATTTAAATTATTTCATGCGCTTTTAAAAATATGAATAATTTTCTTAATAATAAGAAATAAGCACATTTCCACTAGCATCTGTTAGAGACACATCTGATGTCGGTCTAAGGCATGTCACCTACCCACTCATTTTGGCGACATTGACAGTAGACATTTAAGGAATAAGATTCTTCCTTAAATGCGTAAAATGGGTGATCACTTGTGCGAGATATCTCAGAATAACTGCTTACAAAGCTCTAGAACCTAAAAGCGCGTTGAAAATTATCACATTCTGATCATAAACATGTGAGAAATCTTATATAACGAAGACACACATGTTACTTTTGTCCCTGATTCGTAAGCAATTTTCAAGCAGTAATGCCCGGCAACGATCCGTATGTCAACTAAATTATCCCCCAAAGCACCGCCCCGTGCGCAGGCTGAAGGCGCAGGCGGTGCTGACGAACTCGGAGGGCGCGGCGTACGAGGTGCCGACGAGCGTGGAATGGGCCGTGCCGTCTCCGGGGGCGTGGCGGGAGGTGCGCTCCACGCTGTCGGCCATGCACTGCGCCCACGTGCGGCAGCAGCAGCAGCAGCCCCCGCCACCCACGCCCTCGGCGCACTACGCCTCCCCGCCCGGCTCCACCGCCGCCGCCGCCGCCGCCGCTCACGCCCGCGGCGAGCAGGCGCGCGCCCGCTACGCGCACGTGCCCTCCCCGCCCCCGCCGCCACCACCCTCGCCGCCGCCGCCCGCCCCGTCCCGGCGCCGGTCGCGCGGCGCGACCGCCCCCGCGCAGCAGTTCGCCCCGCCCGCGCCGGCGGCGGAGCGCAGCGGGGGGTACGCTCAGAACACGCGGACTAACGCGCATGGGTAATCAATTCACATGAAACGCATCCTGTTTTTTTTCTCATCTCATCGCTCGAAGCAAAGCCGGCTGTCCCATGTAGTAGATTTACTGCATGTAAAATATTCTCAAGCCTAAAAGAAGCCTCAGAGATAAATTCAAATCACCTGTTTCGTCACCCGAGATAATACCTTCTTTCTCCGCTAGGTGAAAGGAGCGTAGCGAAATTTGCAGGTGGTAAGACGGAAGAGCGGGCGTGATGGCCTGAGTCTCCTCACATAAAATAAGGCATTAACTTATTTTTTCATAGTCATAGTAAAGTGTGCCGCCCTCACAGATAGCTCATGATCATAGGCGGGGAAGATTATAGTGCACGTTTTCCTTGTAATGTCCCAGTATATGTTTCTGAGTGACGAGAAGACTCATTGCTCAGGTTGAGAAGACCAGAATACGGCATAGGGATGTCTATGTGCTAACTACATGTAAGCCGGAACCCAAGGCCGCAAGGTCTGGGACGCCATTGTTAGGCCCACATTTCGTCAGAGGTCGTTGCGCCGAAAGAAAGGCAGTAACGTGTGCCAGGAAAGTCTACATCAAAAAGGGTGCCAGGAAAGCTCACACTAAAAACATGACGGACATGGCTCACGTTCACACAGTCCACTAACATTTGCCAGGAAAGTCTCTCCGCATTGTGCCCAATAACGGGCTCTTTTTATCAATTGTATTAATGTTCGTAGGAATCAGATCACTGGAAACAAGTAAAGGGGACAATACAACCAGCATCTGTTTCGATTGCGGGGAGTGCGCAATTTACATTTTCATTTTTACAAGCTGCAAGTCGTGCAACAAACAATTTCTATTTCGAACACTCTCACCCGTCACTGTTTCCACTGCGGAGAGACTTTCCTGGTCCACTGTAGAAATTCATAGTTTGTATGCGATCCCCCTTTTGAGGATATTCAAAGCAGTTGGATGCCAGCCTCTTTTCGACACAGACTTCTTTGGAAGCGTACCTCTAACGCGGGTTTGGGAAACTTTCGAACAGTCGCGACTCACGGGCGGTCCCCTGATACGCCTGGGGTGTGACTCTCACTTTCTCTGCCAGATGTCATTCTCAGTTCACTATACGTAAACTCCTCTGAATTGGTAGAAAGAGAGATATCGTGATTACGGGATAAGGGTGAGAGGGGAACCCGTCACTCACCGAGGTGCGCATTCATTTTCATGTGTACCGGTTAATTTATTCTTTGATTAATTGATGTTTGCGAGCACGTCAACTGCTACAGTCATTAGTCCCGTTGGTGTACTGAATGTTTATTCCGGAAGGCGACGATGTTCCTCCACCAATGGATGGCGAAGTCCGGCGCCGACTTACTAGGCGCTGAATTTCCCCCTCCAGATAGCTCTCCCAAGCGATGTATCACCCCAGACGAGACAAGCGCTAAGCTCCCGGCTGGTCCCCTCTCATGTGTAGCCCAGTCAAATGGTGCTCAAAATTGTCAGTTCAGTCAAATGGTGCAAATAGCGGAAAGTTTTGGTGAAGGTTTGAAATTTCGTTCTAATATATTTTGGGAGTCGCTGGATATGAATTTCAGGTTTGCCAACAAGAAATTTGCCTCAAAATAAGTTTTTTAAAAAAAGTGTAAAAATGACTTCTCCATATTTTTTAAATAACACAAAAGCCATCCATTTTTCGTAAATAATGTGCTGTATGAAATAAAAGAAGATAAAGTTATCTATATTTAATGATGTTAAGCTTTTTCTCTCCAGTTTACGGGTTAGCCGTGACAGCATTGCAAACTTTTGTGGTATATGCAAAACACAACAAAAACATGGAAATATCCCATTTCATCTCAATATAACTTGAAAACTATTTCTCGTAAATATTAACCTGATATGAAATCAAAGTTGATAAAATTGATTACATTTTATATGTTCAGTGTTTTCCTCTAATACTAATGGTATTGCCGGTAGTGTGCTTGGATGTCTAAAAATAGCACTGAATACGGGGATGACAATGCACCCCGTAAAAATGGCACTCCACATAACCTCACTCACTCACTAATCTTATATGTCATTTATATCTAATAAAGTTGTGTAGAAATGCATATTGGGTCTTGGGAATCAATTTACATCCTTATTAAAAATAGACAAGTAGGTAATAAATCCTCTGCAAAAAAGAAATATTTTGGAAGACGATAAACTGCGCCTTCACTGACTCGTAGGTTTTGACAACATTAAATGAAGGTAATTTTATATCTTATTGTAACATGTATTTATTATTTCATTTAGGACCATTACGTACGAAAAATGGATGTCTTTAGAGTTCTTTTGAAAAAACTAAAAATGGCATGATTTTTAAATTTTTAAAGATGTTTCCGGGTAAAATTCTTATTGACAAACTTAGAACAAATTCTTGTTCAAAAACATAAGAATCAATTTGAACAATCAAAACTTCTCCTTATTGTCTGCCATTGACTACAAATGTTCACAGGGTAGTGCATTTAAAGATTTTTATTCACAATTTTTCAATTACAATTTCTAATACATAAATGAAAAGGATTAAAAGTTAAAAAAGTTAAAAGTTAAAGTGAACTGGATGTAATGTGGGTATGTAACGGTATACTATAGGACAATAAAGAAAGAGAGCAGAAAGTACGCGATTCGTGACCCGTTTATTATGCTGATGCTCCGACATTCACCAGGTATTTATTGGAGAAGCTACAGAAAATAACAGTTAAGAGCTCATAGAATTCTCCTCTAAACAGCAGTCACTACAGTGCCTGTGACCGGAAGGTTCTAGGTTCGAGTTCCGATGGCGGCAGGATTTACACTAGCTTGTCAACTAGGTCGAGTTCAGTCGCTGTCTGAAGCAGAATTCTAGCGGCCGGCTGTTCTGATCGGTAATCAACACCAGCCGAATGCCGGAGCAATATCCAAACAAACGGGCCACGGACCGCGCAATCTTTCCTACAACTTCCTTGCCCTACCCTCTCCTCTTACACACATTTACATTAACTACCACACATGCCGGGAGTCCGGTCGGGAGCTTAGAGCTTGTCCCGGCTGGGGCGGTGCTCCGCTGTTGGGAGATACCTGGTTGAGGAAAACCCCGCTAGTCGATGGTAGGTCGTCGTCGGATCTCGCCATTACCGCCACCTCCCGATAAAATACATGTATTCACTTACGGGACTAATGAACTCAGAAGTTGACGCGCCGGAATCACTAACAATCAATCATGCAATCAAGATACCAGCTGAATTCGACTTAGCTATGTAGATAGAATCGAAAAATCGCCAACCTCCGGGTCAAAGTCGTTGCAGAGACAGCATGAATACCGGGTCTCAGCAAAACTCAGCCACAATATACATGGGAATTCAAAATTATTGGGTCGGAATATACTACACAACTTTGCTGAATGGTTTAATTAATGAGAGATTTCATTTTGCAGTGAAAGTTCTCGGTATGAAGATTTGTTTTTTAAGTTGCTGCTGGGTTCATGATTTGACCTAGAAAAAATGTCAATTCTAACGTGAAACGAGATGCTGAACAGCGCTCAATCATTTTCGTAAGGGACAGAGAGCCAAGCTGGACAAGGAAGGAAAAGACACAAGTGGGACAAAAGTAACATGGACATTGGAAAGGGACAATGGAAAAATGAAGTAACGTGACACAAATTCCCAAGTGGGACAATGGGGACAAATTGACAAAATGAGACAAGGGTGACAAATGGGAAAGGGGAAAAAGGACGAGTTGGGAGAAGTGGAACAGGAAAGCCAGAAAGGACAAGGGTGACAAAGATTTCCGAATCTATTTCTTCCAATACTAACGAACATAAATAATGGCATTTCTTCAAATGGCATTACATTCAGTGGATAGTCAAAAACTGTAATTTTAATATATTTGTACCAAAACATTGTGAAAATAAATTTTGTTTACATACATTCCCAAGCATTTTGTTTTGTGGCAACGATATATTTATCCAAAGATTTATTAGCACAGGTAAAATCTAAATTCGAAAGTCCGATTAACTATTTTAATGGACTCTCGAGCATTTTAACAGCTGCTAGGGATTAGCTCTTTATTCGTTGTTTAGATGGACCTAATCTCGTATTTATCGTAGGTAATACCACCAATGCTTTGGAAATTGTAGATAAATCCCAGACTATACTTCGGTGTTTTTTCTTGACGCACGGGGGTGTGTCAATAAAATGGAATATCCTAGAACGACGGAACTACCGTGAGATATTCCATTTTATTGACACACCCCCGTGCGCCAAGAAAGAAAAAAACGAAGTTTATCGAAGGGGATTTTTCTGAGAATTTCCAAAGAACGAGTGTTTTTAATATGACTATTCACGAATGAAATTACGTCCAACAGAGATCCACAATGCACCAAATACTGAAAATAACTGAAAGCATGTTGATATAAAAGAGTTTGTTATAGTATACACGCGGTTTATTGCACGTCAACACAATCGATACATATTGCCTCCTAAGTCGCAGCTTATTAGGGAGGCCAGTAGGGATGCACAGTAAAGAAAATCGGATAGAAAAAACGATAATTTGTTTTAGATACATCGCCCAGAATGGGGCATTTTATATAGTTAAACACTATTGGGTTTAATTTCATGAGGGGAATAGTCGAGGTAAATAAAAATATATTTTTGTACTATATTAATTTAATTTATTTAAAATTATCTCAAAATTATTTAAGTAGTGCCAGTCCCGTTATAAATTTCTTATTGTAGTTTATTTTCTTCAAACTAGTTTAATACATTTTATAATACCTGAGATGGTTTAAATAATATTTCAAAATACTATTTACTGTTTCTCCTTTTTAGACATATTGCATGGAGATTGATCGTTTTCCTCTTGACATCCTTAAAATCTTTAAATTTCTACATATTCAGAACGTCGGCGGAGAGCCACATGGGCAAACTGGAATCACAGCATCAGTCGCCACCACAGCCTCTCATCGTACCACTAGACATCGGTTTCGGAGTTAACCCAATGACACAACAAATCTTCGTTGCTCGTCCCATTCCTGTCCACGACTCTGAGCCCAACTCCCTGCCTTTTTCCTCCATCCCACAAGATTCATACCAGTCTCATCCCAATACCAACTCTACGTTCAATTCTGGTCCCGACCCGTCTTATACTTTCAACTCCTTTCCCCCAGGAAATTTCCAGCACTCCCTCCCTACGGACCAAAATCTCGGTATGAATCGTTGTCCTCAGACCAATTCTAACATTGCTTCGCTAGTCGAAAGCCAGCATCATCATTCCGACACAAGATCGTCGGGTGTGTGTGACAAGACACTTGAAACTCATTGGCATCGCAACACTCAGAACCCTTCAACAGGAGAGTACCCAGTTCCTCCGTTATGGCAGTCTCCGTCGCAGAACTCTTCTCCACATTTCCGATCAACTCCTTCACCGCATTTGCCGTCGTTTTCCACATTTTGGAGGAACTCTGGGAACGCTACCTGCCACTCTGGATTTCAGCCATCACCCGGCTATGTTGAAGTCTATCCTCCGAAAATGGTTCACAGTGAACCTTCGTCATTTGCCGAATCTTTTGAAGGGAAGGGTATCTTCAAGGAGACTGAGGTACAAGGAAAGCCCAATGATGCAAACTCGGAAGCGATGAAGTGTGAAATTTTGGAATCACTGTTCCGCAAACTAAGAAGCATACCGCTAACTTCGAATGAGCAGGAGATACATCAATCAAAAGATTTACCGATTCTTCCTCAGAAGTCGAAGACGGAACCTATGATTTTGTTATCTAACTCAGATGATGCAAAATACTTAAACCAAACACGGAAAGCTTTCCATAACAATCCATTCATTCCTTGCTCAGAATATACGAATCACGGACCGGTTGTCAGAGAACAAACAACAATGTTTGCCACAACCGATCAAAACGTCCCGCAATCGCTCCATAATTATCCATATCCCTTTGTAGACCAAACGACAACCTTACCGAATCCCTACAAAACCGTCAACAACGACAAGCCAAACATCAATAACATTTTTGCCACAACCGAGCAAGGAGGGGAAACTCCCATGTCAGATGCGAACACTCCAGCAGTTTCACCGCAAACAACGAAACATGAGAACGACTTTCCTTTCTCGCAAGCGAAGTACATCCTGGATGCAGCTGGCGCGACCCGTTCGGAGCCGCGTCCATCGGAGCAATGGCTCGCCTTCGTGGAGGCACAGCAGGCGCAGGGGTGGCCGGCGAGGAGGAACGGCTCGCCTCCGGGGCCCCCTTTACACGGCTCCGGAAACGAATTCCGCAACGCCAGCGCGGGTAAGCAAAATCTTCTGAACGGTTAGGATGCTAGCAATAACCGCAGACGGACGGATAAACAGTTTTACTGTAAACCAAATCATCGTGATCAGGGACCCACAAAACGGGAATTCTGACAGCACCGCATGCTGTTCATTTACTACATACAGAAAGAAGATTTACTTACTTTTTCGATATCAGGGCCTCACAATACGAGTTTTTCTCATATCACTTTCTTGAGCAATACATTACTTTCTCTCTACTACGCAAGTACGTAGTATGCGAGGAAATAAAAGATCTCCTTACCACGTTACGGAGGCAAATAAATAAATAAATAAAATAATAATTGTTCCGAGATGCCCGAACACGAGTAACTATCTGTCCGTTCCGCTGGCAGGTGCGGGGTTCCCGCCGTTGCTCGTGCGGGAGGCCGCCCCCGGCGCGGAGGCAGGCCGCGTGTCGTGGCTGCAGCTGCGCTCCCTGCTGGACGACATGCGCGCGCGCAATCAGGCAATTTCTTTTGCACACACACCCGCGCCTCACTCATTTCCAATACTAGAAAGCAAACTCTCTGTTTTGTTTTGTAAAATAGTTCACTTTTTGAATTTCCATCCAGTCTTTTGTGTTTATGTTTATTGGTTGAGGACAACACAATAATGCCTAGGTAATAATTAAGCTGCGGATTTATAGGCACGAAAAACTGTAGAAACAGGTAAGCAAAATAGCCACTTAAAACTGCAGAATAGGCATTCAAAACCGGAAATTAGGCGTTTAAAAGTATAAAATAGGCATTTAAAAAGCTTATTTATATATAATATACATTTTTCTTTCTTACATATTTTAATCCTCACATTTAATTTAAACGTAATTGAAAATATTGTATGATGTGTTTTAATTGCCACGCGTAACGCAAATTGTAACTAGTGGTGTTTCATCAGCACATACTTTCTCGCATTATACCTAAAAAATATTAGCAATTTTAAAAAATTCAGAGTTCAATGAATATGAGTCCTGCACCATTCTTTTAAGCATCACTTTCTCTATCCGTGAGAAAAAATTGAAAGAAAACTGTAGTGTTTTTTTAGATTATTTTTATAACTTTCATTAATTTCAAGCAGAAATTCGCAAAAAATCACTCATTTTTTAAAAACAATTATACATGACCTTTTCTTAAAGATCGGATTATTTAAAACACATTTCATTTAAGACAAAAATATCTCTATTCAATATTGCACTTTTGCAATGTCATCTTTTTTGCAATTTTCGAAAGTACAGTGTGTTTACAAAAAATTACGAATGAAACGCTGCCATTTTTTATACTTTCCTACTTACGAGGAGAAAATTTTATGAAAAAAATTAGAGCTTCTTTTTAGTAAAAAAATGTTTAAAATTTTGGAGTAAAAAATAAATTGACTACCACTGACGATTTTGCACATGTTTCATAATACGAAATACCCGCACTGTTGTGGCAGTAAAATGAGACATAGATTTATTGATAGTTGTTCGATTCTTCTCTGTACTCTGCAAGGTAAAAATAAAAAAATGCATAATTTTAAAATTTTATGATTAAGGATAGTTGCTTTTTGATCAATAAATACGAGAATAGGCAACATTTAGGCATGTAAACACAAAATAGGCATTTATTCGTGAAATAAATTTTTAGGCACTATAAAATTCTCCTATAATGCTCCGCATGCCTCAAATGAACAAGTAACCTAAAAGATTTCGTTTTACATCAAAGGAAAAAATAGGGAAACAGGCAAATATCCGCAGCTTAGTAACCATATTTTAGCTTACCATATACTATACATGTGCGATGCATAATCAGAGAAAAATAATTCTTATAATACAAAGCAAGTCACATTATGAAATTTTCTTGTAGGATACTTCAAAGTCACATGTATTCCATATATTCTTCGTACGTTTTGTTGACTTGTCTTTGGGTTTTGGAAGAATGGGTATTCTCTCAGAAATCCTGTAAAATCAAATTTGTAGTTCGGTTGCCAATGCAAATACGTTTTTATGTGAGTGAAAATGCCCAGTTTTCAAACGACGCTACTTTCACTCATTGGCACTTATATTCAGAACTTGCTAACTCCTGCATGTACGAATTACATCGCAGAAAAGCAAAAGCTGTAGAAACATTATGTCAGGAAAGTTCTACATATGCAATAATTAGAAAAATGAAAACTCCAAAAATTGTGTTTCATGTCGTTCAGGACGTATTCTACAAAACTAATGAAATTAGGGAAATTTACAACTTATGCAACCATACAATTGCAATTCATTGTGAATACAAGTTAAAATGTTATTTAAAAATATAATTAAAATAGTTTATATTTACCAAGATCATTACATATATGTTGTAGTGTCCTACCTTCATTTAAAAACGTGACGCATCACATATAATTACGATAACTGATTTTCATTATTTATGAGACAAATGCTGCACCTTGCATTTACATAGAATTACTCACCTTCGCACTTAAAAACACCCAATATTCGAACTTGAAAAATTCATTGTATTTGCTTCGTCAAAAATGGCCTCATTATTATAATTTAGTGTTTTCACTACAAATCCCGTTAATAACAGCAAGTGATTACACATCTGGAATCCACTATCAACCATTTAAAGAAAAAACATCATTAAATATGGTTAAGTAGAAAGCTAAAATTCCTTCCTAACGCAAACTTTAGAGTTTTAAATATATAGATTTAGTTATATAGAATAACAGAGAGGGGATGGGATTTCTAGAGGTCAAGAAAACGTGCGCAGAGAATACCTTTTTTCCAATAAATAAATATTAAATTTGTGTAACTGTCGATTAAGAGTGCAGCTTGAGATATTGATTTGGAAGTGACTTGAACAGCTCGTGGCGGGCGCAGATGCGCGAGATGGCGCGAGCGCAAATGGCGCGTTCGCGCCTGCAGGGGCCCTACTGGTCGTCTCCGCCGCCCCCCACGCACCCCCGTGGCCGCCCGTTCCCGGCTGAGCCCTGCGCGCCGTGGGGCCACGCCCACCACCCGCCCGACGGACGCTGAACGCGTCCTTTCATTTATACTCATTTGTATCCTAAAGCCAATAAATTCCTTTTCCCTTTGTAACAGAGAATGTTTTATTCCTAACTTACAGACATAATTACAATAGATATACAATATTAGCCAATAAATTCCTTTTCTCTTTGTAACAGTGGCGGTTTTATTCCTAACTTACAGATATAAATTATAATAGATGTACAATATTAGCGGGTTATTACTACCTAGAATGTTGCGTCGTCGACGTATCAAACCGTTTTAAAAGTATATTCATGTGTTGAAAAGTTCTAAATTTGATGCATAGGTTTGTTCAAATAAGTTTTTACAATATCAGGCATTAGACTTGTCAATGAATCGTAGTATCTGTATTTATTATACTATACTGTAATGCTATACTTACGTTCAAAAATTCCCAACACAATATTACCTTGTTACCTCCATATGAGTTATGAACTGGTAATATTGCAATTTCAAAATTGTAATCGCCGTAAAAAATACTTGCAGGTATGAATGATGCGAAGTTAAATTAAGTACAGTTACATTTTGTACGCTTTTTTGATAATTGAACATAAAGATCACCTGTAAACTGTTCTTCTGCGTTATTCTCCAATCCTGATATAATATCATTCTCAATAATATCCAACATTCTATCACAAAAGCTTCTACAACTACATCTGATTATTTCCCCAATTTACTTAACATTTCCATATTGTTGTGTTCTAATACAAACTTTTTAAAAGTTTAAAACTGCACAAACGCATTCTGATTTTTGTTCACTTCTACTTCAACAAATGCTTTATTAATCGTTTTGTAGGCGAATCTACGTACATTAGCAGGTGACTGTTTTGTATGTTTATATTAATAAGGTGTTATTAAAGTTAAATAACAATAAGTTGAGTAACAATAAGTTTAATAACAATAAGTAACATTCATTTGAAAATCAGTATTTGCACGCTCAAGAACGTAAATGTGCAAAGTCTAATATGGATATGCTTCCATTCTTTAATATTCCTCACAGTACTGGTTTTCTGTGTATTCAGTTGGCGTTCTTCAAATAAGTTCCAAGGTAATACTGTACTTTTCCGGTTCACTAAGGGGTGGCGCCAACGAACAGTACGCAGTATATCAATTTGATACTAAGTCCGTTTGTTCGTATAACATTACCCTACGAACACACACAAGTTTAGTCCCCCAATCAGTATAGAGCTGGCCAGCTAAAAAGACCAGCTAATGTGACAACTTTTGAAAAATACCACTGTCGGGTGAGAACATGTATTAATACTCGATTTAGGGTAATTTCGTTTCGTTTTGTGTTGGCAAAAGCACTTGCCTACATTTAAACAATTTCATTTAATACGAGTATATTACGTTTACGGGATCGGGATTTTTTTTCAATACTTAAATTTGCGATGAAAAAAAGACACCTTCCGCAGATTCGGCCTACATTTAAGTCGTTCATGTGGATTGTACTGTGACACCTTGGTATTGTTAATTACTAGATATTTGCATTTCACGGTTTGCATTTTTTCATAAATCTGCAGTTAGTGTTTTCATTTAATTTAGTTAATGCCTTATTTTACGTGGCGAGACTCGGGCCATCAGGCCCGCTCTTCCGTCTGACCACGCAAATTTCGCTACGCTCCTTTCACCTAGCGGAGAAAGAAGGTATTATCTCGGGCGACGAAACAGGCGATTTGAATTTAGCTCAGAGGCGTCATTTAGGCTTGAGGATCTTTTACATGCAAGTAAATCTACTAACATGGGCCAGCCGGCTTTACTTCCCCTCCGCGGAAGGCGTACGAAGGATTTTTTTTCGCCCTTCGATCGGGTTTGAACCCGCCAACTTGGGTATGACAGTCCGGCACGCTAACCGTCACACCATCGAATCCGCATGGTAATTTATTAATTTAGTACCGGACGATTTTATTTTTATTTTCCAATTGTTTTGTCAGTAATCATAGTGAAGTTATTTCAGTTTTAGAATTAAAAGCTAGTTATTTCGATTAATTAATTTTTGTGTTCAATTAATTTTATTATATTTTCTTATTAATTTTTCTAAATCCACTTTATTAATAACTGGAATATAAGGAATAACCTAACTACATCAAGGCCTATTCTTAGTATTTCCCCTTTAAAGTTTTCATGAATTGAAAGTTCCTCTCAAAAGGGAATTCAATGAATAGAAATAGTTTGCATTCTTTTGTGCGAGCCAAAAACGCGATAATACAACGATGTTGAATTTGGCGATTTCGGACGAGAGCTCGAATCTTCTGAAAATCAGCGTCCTAGACTGAAATTGAATTGCAAATACACTGGTGATAAGCATTATTCTAACAGATGGTTCGTTTGAACAAGAAATTTGCGTCAAAGTTGACCTATTTTGAAAGGCGTCATTTTTGTGGAAATGCCTCTCACGGTTGATTTCTCGTTCAAATGCGGTAATAAATGATATTTTCTAACTCGATATACAATTTTGAAAGAGGATTTTGCTTCCTGAATAGAAATGGTTTGCATAGTTTTGCAGAAAAGGGCATTTTCTGCTCATTCTTTTGTGCGAGCCAAACACGCGATAATTCAACGGAATCAGCCCTGAGAGACATTTCCACCAAAATGACGCCTTTCAAACTACAGTCATCTTTGATGCGAATTTCTGGTTCAAACAAACCATCTATTAGGAAAATGCTTATATTTGTGTCTGTCTGCCTATTAGCTGTTGAAATGTTTTTTGTCAGTGACTCCATCGCGATCAGGTTTTTCGCTCGCTTCCCCTGTTACTTGGAGCAAATTTACCTTTGATTTGCTTTGAACAGTTTTTATTTCTGACATTAAATAGTAAGTAAATTAAAATCATACATGACAAATATACTGTTCATTTTTTTCTCAAGAAAATGTTGTATTACTTTTTTACGTGTATTTACTATCTATGAATTTACAATAGCTTTAAAACATTCTTCTGGCTAAAGAGTTCCTTTATCGTCATAAAACTGTGGTAAACAATGCACTTTGAGTTACGAAAATGAATAATGTATTGGAAGCAAGGAAGAAAGTTTGGCATTAACGGCATCATTTGTTTTTACTTCTGTATGCTTCGGTTGTTATGAACATTATTGTTTATTTAGGTTAGGCCCTCATCATCCAAGTGCGGGTTCTATCTTTTTATTTTTTCGAGGTCTAACGTTGTTTATGGTTATTAGTCACACATCTACCCTTCCCATCAATAATGTTTACTATGATTGGGATACTGTAATATTACCTAGGTATGTACATCACTAATTTTGCTTTTCACGAGCACACTTGCTTCTGGAAGTGCTATGCTTTTGCTTTTGCTTTTCACGAGAACACTTGCATCTTGAAGTGCTATACTTAAGGTACTTTACCTTGTCAAAACAAACTGTTCAATTGAGAGGCACGAATCAAACATATTGCGAAAAACATTACGAAAAAATTTCGAGGAAATCATGTACCTTACCTCACAATTACCTTACGCATTATTAAAGGAAGGTTAAAAACTTGTATAAGTTTCGTGAGAAGCAAATGCGAGTGTTCTCCTGTCTTAAGTAGATTATCAAATTCTTTTAATTATACAGATTGTTCTCGTTATTTATTCTTTATACTTTTACTTTCGCACCTTACGAAGGAACTTTGTTAGAAGAGAAAGTTATGTAATCGTGCGCAGGGAAAAGGCAAACTTTTTTATATTATTAATACTATGTGGCGTAGATTACGTCTTATCAAAAGTTGTTTTTAAATTATAAGTATATAATCGCAAGAGGGTTACGTGGAGGGCAATTGTATATCTCTGCTTTATGACAAATTAACAAGTTGTGTTATACGTAATATAATATTGAATGCTCTTTCCATTAAATCGGTGTACACATTATTTAAAATCTCTAAATTTTAAATGACAACTTTCATATTGTTAACAATACATGTAAATTCGATAAAATGTTCAAATGGTTATAAAGTGTATACTTCTTGATATAAGTCCTGAAGAGATACAAAAACTTTTAGAAACTTTCTGCAGGCGCCAAACGCTGTTTTTCAAATATTTCATTACCATCAAATGAAGTGAAGACGACCACTCAATGGGGTCAGTTTGAACAAAAAGTCGAAAATATATTTTGCTAGATATTTCTGAATTGTTATTTAATATATTATTTTATAAAATATGTTTTGAATTAAAGAATCTATAATTTCTTGTATCAACTACATTTTACAATAATTGTTGATAATCAAATAAAGTTTTTCTTTGAAGTATCCTTTTTGAAACTTATAAAATCTGCAGTTCTTTTGTGTGGTTATTGAGATGTGACTTACCATACGTCTCAAATGTTGAACCTTCATAGCTTGAGGAAAGTAGTTAATTTGCAAAATTAAATTGTTTACATTTATTGAATGATGTAGATGAATATAAAATCCTTTACAATTGGGGGAAATTGACCGTGTATGATAGATGTATATCATGGCATTAGGAAATGCATTTGTCATTTCATTTCCTATATGTTATAAATTTTGAGTCTCTTTCTGAAAGATTAACACTGTCCACCCACATCAAATTCTCTCCCTTGTCTTTTCAACTGTGTGTAGACACTGTGATATTCCCCTGTCTCCATAATAACACACCACGGTTGTGAAAGTCGTATTGAAATCAGCATTAGCTAAATATCTACCTTTTACAATAACATTAAGTGTGCACTGCAATACACTGTACATCTCTGATGGTTTGTAGGTTTTTTTTCGGTTAAAGGAAACAAAGAGATAAATTACATTTTTTCTCAAGATACGTTTCTTCGAACTCATAGACGAAGTTACAAGAATTAAACTCTCAGAAAATATGAAACACTAAAAATCTAAAATTTTAATCATGAAATTGCCCATTACGTATAACATAATAATTACACTTTCAATACCCATTCAATAATGAAGTATTACTGCGAAAACAGCACGTACTTCCTCGCGATTTTACTAATATCTATGTAATATTATAATATGACAATGCTCTCATACACTTGAACTACCATTCGAAAAAGTTTTAAACAAACGAAACGTGAAAAATACATGTTTTTAAATTCAAACGTTTAAACGAAAACAGCTTCATGCCATTGAATCTAGTGTATCCACGTTCGAGATAAATCTATCAATGAGTGCGATGCGTATTTTAGCCGGAAATAAAATTATTAGTTTACATTAACGCGAACGAATTGCATCCGCCATTATCGCCTTATCAGTGAGGCGTTACAACAATGAGTTGCGCCATGCAACAATGTCCGCTAATTGGTATGGGTTATAACATTTTATCAATAATTGAATATAATATTGTTGTATATTTATCAAATCTACTCTGTTTTTACGCACATTACTCTTCATTCCCATATCTTATTATGCAAAGCGAAATTATCTATTCGTTTTCACATTTAACTCAATTAAAAGACGCAATTTAAATAAAGTTTTAAATAAATTATAAAAGATTAATTTTAAACGTTTTGCAAAAGCTTGAATGTAAGAAACTAACAAAGAAGTACGAAATAATATACACATTCTAACTTACTTTAACGCGAACGAATTGCATCCGCCATTATCGCCTTATCAGTGAGGCGTTACAACAATGAGTTGCGCCATGCAACAATGTCCGCTAATTGCCGCTGTAATTACCTCGATTACGTTGATGAAGCGCAGTCAATTGGGAGCGGGCTATTATGTTTGTGCTAATTGTTGCGGGCTATTATGTTATTTTCAAAAAAATCAACATGACCTTTTTTGAAGATATGATTTTATGAACACATTTCGTTAAAAAACAAATTGTATCTTCACCATTGTAGTTGTAGCAAGACGCCGAAAAAATTGTTTTGTTTTCAATTTTTTCCATCAAAAGCAAATTATTATTAATACAGGTACAATTTAAATCAGAGGTCTTAAATAGTCGATTTCCCATCATTTGGGGATTTTTACTTCCTCGTTCAAAAAGAAGGTACTTCCTAAGAAGAGAAATTTATATAAACCGTGCGCCGAAAAATGTGGATTTTCGAAAGATAAATCCATTTCCTAAATAAATAGGGGAAAAAATCCTCTAATTCGTGGGTGTAGCCTTGATACCGAAAAACAGTTTGACGGAAAAACGTCTGTCCGTGTCTTGTCCGTCTGTGGTCAACGCTAGCGCCTAAACTGCCTTCTCATTTTTTCCAGAATTCATATCATCCACTCGATCTGAACGAACTCGAGGCCTTCAGAGTTTCAAACGGATATTTTGATTTTTGAGGCTACTTTACATGAAGCTTCAAAACCGTTTTCAAAATTTTCTCAAAAATGGCTCCAATTTTTTTTATTTAACTTCAAATAGTGTAAAGGACGCTGAAGAGAATGGTGTAGCTGTCATGATTGTTGAAATTCCATATTTTTTGAAAATTGCAAAAGTGCAAATTTTTTGTGTCTCTGCCTACAACTATGATATTGAAGGTAGATATTTTTTCCTTAATGAAATCTGTTTCTTAAAGACAGATTTTTAAATAAGTTCATGCTCAATTTTTCGAAAATATTACTAGTTTTCCCAATTTATTTAGACTAGATTATAGCCTTTCCATTTGAAATAATTTTAAGCAATGTCTTTTAATTCATTTTTTTATCATTAAAATAACGCAAATGTTCATTCAATTTTTACTTCTTAAAGGAATATGGTCTCCACCTACCACTCCTCTAATGTATAGACCAGTTTAGGTGGTCTCAGGGCACCAATTGATGTCACTTTAGTGCCTCTGACCGTGAGGTCCTATGTTCGAATCCCGACAGTGGCAGTATTTTCGGTACCAGCTACGTAGATAGTATCGAAACGCTACGCTAGCTACATAGAATTCAGCCGCTGTGTGATCGATAGTTTTCGGTAGTTTCTTCGATCAACATCAAACGAATACCTTAGCAGTACCCTAATAAACGGGCCATGGACCGGTCGTGATCTTTCCTTCCTCTTCCTTGTCCCATTCTCAGTCCTAACTTACCCACACCCTTTTCATGCACTACATTACCGCAGATGCCGCACATGGAGACAGGTCGGGGGCTTAGAGTTTCTCCCTGTTAAGTGAGGTGCATCAATGATGGGAGATACCTGGTAGAGGAAAACCTCGCAAGCCGACGACTAGGTCAGTGCCAGTTCTCGCCATCCAGAGGGGGAAAATCACCGTCACCTCCCGCGATAAAATATGCACTTCATACATGGGGCTAATGACCTTAGAAGTTGATGCGCCCGAAATCACTAATCAATGAGTCTAATGGATGGTGCTGTGACAAATGCAAAATGTGATTATGGTATCATTGAAAATAAAAATCACTTTTCAATAGAATACGGTATCAAATAAGATTCTTTTAATTAGATCAAGGCATGCTGGTGTCACTTTTCTACCGTTTGTTTTAGTAGGGGACCCGTCAATCAGTAATAACAATATTCACTCGTCAATCAGTATAAGTAAACATATTAAGTGAGGCCGTACAAATGGAAAAACAAGATGAGTGACAAATTGGTGAAGATTCCGATAAAATTAATGTAAAAATGTCGTTTTCCTATCTTCAAAGGGAAAGGGAATATCAAAAATAAAATGGTTACGATTGAAATGAAATCTAGAGTACAGGTCATATGAAAAATATCTCAACTTGAAAAAATAATTAATGAAATAGTGGCTGTACAAATAAAAAATAGCAAGAGGTTTTTTGCTTTTCCTGAAATATTAACATTTTGAATTTGTGTTACTTTTCTGCTGGAAGAGTGTAAAATTGAAGTGACAGGAAACGTACTTTCTCAATGCTATTAATAGTGTTTCAGCTGGGAGTGGTGAGAAATGACAACTTTATAAACATGGGAGTTGGATAAAAATTAGAAGAAATAGTAGGGCCACATTAAAAGAGTGAGTCACAGCCAAAAGTTATCCGTTGTGGATAAACGTTGGTCAAACTGTGGAGTAGAAATTATTGTATACTGTTCAGTCCAATAATGCATAGCTATGGAAGTGAGAGGAAGAGTGAAAACATTGACATATTTGTTCACGAAAAACGAGAATGACAGTGGTTGGAGGGCAGAATAATGTCTCTCATGGACTGCCTGAATCATTAAATGAAGCTTCGAGGGCCGAATCGAGCAGCTAACTTCCATCATCGTTCATACCGCACGGTATCACAATTCCAACGCTGAAACGAATTTCCTATGTAACTGATGATTTTGGGTACTTGAATACCATTTGTATTCCCCCGATACGAGTCTACTGAGGTTACAATATTTGTAAATGAATGGATAATGTAAATTAGTAACGACACAAAATAAGTCACCATACCTTACATACAATGATCATTATGAGACATTAACAAATATGGACGCGCACATATGGACCCTTTAATAAGTGTGTTCCAAAAGAGAAGAAATATTCAGGATATGTAACTGACCTTTCCCTACTACTAAAGTCAAGGGTTGAATTGTAACAATGCTGGCTACTAATTTTTTATTTAACCTTTGTATACACTATTTGCATCTTGGAATGAGATTTTTCGTTTCTTTGCTTCATTGATTAGAGATTGCGGGGCGTGACAAGGGCTAGGGCATTTATCACTATCCATAGCACGTTTGCTGGGGTACTGTTGCGACATTCGCCCTGGTACAGATTTTTGGGTTAGTTGGAAGTAACCCCAAGAGGCACGTACCGCCGCCTCAAGCGCTTTGAAGGCGCGCGCCCGCGGGCCTTCAAATTGTCGTCGTTTCGCGGCGCCGGGAGGGGGAGGGGGGCGGGCACCACGCGACGCGCGGCGCCGCGACGCCGCAACCTGCCCAAAGTGCCTGCGTACCGACGCCGGCGTCGCGCGGCGGTGCGTAGCACCGGCTGCGGCGGCGGCGACGTCCACGGGCTGGGACGGCGGGGGGCGGGGCGGTGGGCGCCGGGGCGTGGTCCAGCGCCCCGCCCCCCAGCCCCGTCTCCGCCTCCGCCCACGCCGCTCGCGTGCTCCGTCAGCATCCACCTGCCGCAAGACTGTCTGCGCGTACGCCCGGTCGAGCGTCCCGCCGTCTCGCCGGCCCCCGCCCCGGCCCCCGCCGCCTCCCCTGCCGGCCGCCGCGAGTGCCCCTACTGCAGGATGCCCCGCCCGCGCCCCGCCAGCGGTCAGTGCACCTCCTGGCAGTCACAGTATGTCTCAGATTGTGAGGAAGCCAGGGAGTACTTAAAATAGTGCTTTTTGAGAGTACTTAGTGTTTTCGAGAGTACTTAGTGATTTCGGACGCGTCAGCTACGTGAATAATAAGTCTCATAATTATAATGCACGTTTTAAACCGTTTCAACCCGTAGGAATGTGAGGTCCATAGTGCATGAGAAGAATAATGTATGTTTGTATAAGGGAGGAGGAGGAGGGACACGGAAGATAAAGGGAAAATTGAGCGCGGTTCGTGACTCGTTTATGAGAGTATCGCTCTGACATTCGCCTGGTAGTGATCGAAGAAATCACGAAAAAGTTCCTAAGAGTAGTTGATCCTTGAAATTCTTATTCGGACAGTGGCTGAATTCAATTGAGCTATTAAATTTGTATCGAATATCTGCCCCCGTCGGGATTCGAACTTTAGAACCTCCCTCCTGGGTGGGGAATGTGTGACCCCGAGCCACCGCAGCCGGTTTCGAGCAAATTTTGACATCACGTGTCTAGAGAAGGAATGGGAGATAGTATCTATGCAAGGAAACACAAACATCTAATTTTCACGAAAATATTCTGCTACAAATGTTTTGAATTTTTGAATATATGCATTTCTCATTCCTCACATAATCACTTATACACATCAACATTATTATGAATTATTTGGTTTTAGCATGTTCGTTTAGCTGTAGATCTTGGCAAAGAATTACATAAAAATATTGGTTAATGAAAGCGCATTTTCTTTATAAATGCGTAGTAGCAAATTATGGAAAGTGTCGACATTACGAAAACTTGTTTGCAATTCTGGCGTTGCGACTTATTATATCTTCACTTTGTGTAACCAGTCTCTCTGTCGTATGTCTACTGCACAATATATTTAGTGGTAATTAAAAAATCTAGTATTTTATTGGACGAACCAATTGGTTATCAGTCGACGCGGACATCTCTGTAATCCGATGAGCTTTCCTGCCTATCAGAAGAGCTCTTGCGACATTTGTGGAAATGTACGATTCATTACTGACGCTTCTAGCATATCTTACAGAAGGTGACAGACATGTAACGAAATGGCAGCAATTTAAGCATTTAAACCTTCAAAATCAATCGTAGAAAATGTCAGAGTGTGCACGAAGATTACGTAATCATCAGGAACGAATTCTCGCGTCAGATGCAAAATTCGTTCCTGATAATTCTTTCATAGCGGTAAAATACGAACTCGTGAGTGATTTTTATACAGGGAGTGAACCAAAATGTGTTTTGGGGACACTCGAATTTGGTCCGGGATAAAGGGATATCAATTTCAACACACTTCTATATGGTTCGTAAAAAGTGACAGTGCAACATTACAAATTTGAGCCGGAGGAGGAGACGTATTGTGACCAGTTGCGAAGTGTTAATGTGACAGGAAGTTGCAAATAGAGGTAGTACATTTAAATACAACTTTCCACAGTATCGATACTTTTTTCATTCGGTTCTAACCTGAAAAACCGCTGAACTTTTTCATTGAACGTTTAGTTTTACATTACCTTTCGGCGCCTCCCCAGCTATAAGCTACCAACTCTAACAATTGAAAGTAATTTATTTTTACGGCCAAATAAATATATTGAATTTTTCAGTTCATACCAGTATTATTTTGTAGTACCTCTATTTTAATAAAATCAATCAACGTGAAGTAATTCTATATAAAAATTCATATCATTGGTTATAATGAACCAAAAATGTTAGTCCCCAGAAGTTCACTAAAACCGGAGTCGACTGTATTAAGCACACAGGGCTCGATCCAAGACATAAAAAAGGTGTTCCATACACAGCGAGACCGAACCCAAATGAGTACTATTCAGATGAATCCTGAGGATATGGTGTCCCCGCAACGATCTTCAATTAGCTCCCGTAAGCACTAACGTGTGTACCACATAGAAACTGAGAAAACTGAAAGAGCGTTTCACATCCTTCACAAGGGCTAGAGCTGCGATCTTAGCGCATATCACAGGCTTCTATTTACTAAAGATATGCCTTAAATTATAAAGATAAAGTTTCTGTGGAACCATTTCATTACAGTAGTGTCGTGTTGATCCCCCAGGCATCAGCCGGCGCCGCATCCGCCGCCGTCCCTGACGGAGGATGAGTCGCTGGCGGAGGAGACGACGTCGGAAGACGAGGACGAGGAGGAGCGCGAGGAGCGGCGCGCGGCGTCGCCGCCGGAGAGCGACTCGTGGGGGTGGGAGCCCGAGCGCCCGCCGCGCACGCCGCTGCTGGCGCGCGCCGTCGCCTGGCTGCGCCGCGCCTTTGCGTGGCTGCGCCCGCGCGCGCTCACCCACGCCGCGCACAACGCCAGCGGTACGTGGAAATCTCATAAAGAGAACGCTCCGCCCCGCTCCGCCCCGCTCCGACCCGCTCCGACCCGCTCCGACCCGCTCCGACCCGCTCCGACCCGCTCCGACCCGCTCCGACCCGCTCCGACCCGCTCCGACCCGCTCCGACCCGCTCCGACCCGCTCCGACCCGACCCGCTCCGGCCCGACCCGCTCCGACCCGACCCGCTCCGACCCGCTCCGAACCCGCTCCGACCCGCTCCGACCCGCTCCGACCCGCTCCGACCCGCCTCGCTCGTAATGTAAATAGTGCAATAATAATTACATTAGAGCACTACAAAAAAGCTTTTTATTTGGTAGCATCCATATGATTCATATGCGCCATCGTTGAAGTTAAAGTAATACACTAGTGGACCCGGCAATGTTTTTGTATTGCAATGTATTACCCATCACAAATTTGATTTACTTGTCTAATATAACGTTCAAGTAATAATTCCAGCAGATATTTGACAATCGCAGGAACAGAATAAGGAGCGAAGACTTCCTTAATACTTGAGGGTGCGGCGGGATGCGTAGAGCTTCTGTTCAGGGGCACTTGAATCAGTATAAACGCATAAAATTATTAAATTCATCACCAACGCGTGTCTACGTGCGACCGACATATGCACATTGTTACTGTACAATGCCGATATTCTTCACGCAAATGCAAGCAATAAGTTGACAAAGTTGTGTCGCAATCGTATGAACGTTACGACAGCCCATAAAATAAGAACAAACAATCTTTGATTTTTACTGTACGTATTAGATATTTTTCTTCACAGTAAAGGACGCTTCATTTCCGTCCCCAGACGCAGGCGGCGGGGATCCGTATCCGCGCACGGCCTTCATCGTGCTGCCGGTGCGGCAAGCGCCCGGCGGCGGCCCGCTCAACGCGCAAGCGCTGGGCAACCTGGTGCGTCGCGTAACGGAGGCGACGGAGGACCACGGCCCGGCGGCGTCCCTCCCCGCCCCCTCGCCCACGGGGTCGCCCCCGCCCGCGCAGCCCCCGCCGCCGTCGCCCTCGCCGCCCCCGGCCCCGAAGCTGCTCTCGGCCGAGGGCCAGGTCCGGCCGCACGCCCGCGCCCGCTGGCGCTCGGAGGTGCAGGTGAGGAGTGATGGGATGAATCAACTATTCCCCACCCACCCCGCCTTTTCAACCGTTAATCAACGATTAATTTTGTAGTTCTCCCTTCTCCCGTACACAAACTTTTTTTTAAATATACATTTATTAATGAATGGATATGCATAGTTCAGTGCTATATATACAACATCAAATGTATTTTTTCCGACTTATATTTAACTTAAATGTTAATCTTACAATTATATCTAACTACACGTGAATAGGAAACTCACAGAGCACCTATGGCATTAATTCAGGTCTGAAAATGTGCTGAGGAACGAATCTAATGGGCATCTATTTCTTATTCTGGTTGGTAGCTGGTAGGTCGTAGCTAAGTCCTAATGGGTTGCATGGGTTACTGAGTTTATTTTGGAGAAGAAATTGTTAGATAGGAGCGCAATATGGTGAACTATAGGGGGTAAATTCAATTTTTTGTGCAGTTGAGAGTTTGAGATACACCAGGGTGCATGACTGGCAAGTCTGAGGAAATGGTTTTGGATGACCTGTAATTTGTTGATGTTGGTTTTAGAGGCATTGATCCAGATGGGGCATGCATAAAGCATTAGCATCTGATCGTACACAAACTTACAGTGCCAGTATGTCAATGATTTTGTGAATCGTCTTAATAAAGCATTTATTTTATACTCGAGTGTATTTCTAGGTCATGGTGTCAATTCTAGGCCGTTTGAAAAAACTCTTGTCTTTGGGAGTTCCTTTATGGGTTGCCATCGACTTTTCCCGCGTTTTCAATTGATGATTGGTACAGTTGCACCGAGTGATTCGGTCGGCATTCCATGTAGTTCGTCTGCTCTGTGGTGGCGCGAGTTAAAGTTGTAAAATCTATTTCAGAAGTGTGAACCCCCATGAAGAATCTTTCTAAAGTGTTGTGTATTAAAGAATTCATCGGTAATCCAAGATTATATTATGTAGTGTTCATTGAAAACTTATAATCCACAAATAACTGCAATTATGTAAAAATAACAACTCACTTTATAAATATTCCACGATTAATTCTACATCTTCCATGCATTTATTTATCCATCCAAGTGAATGAAGAACTTTGGATTAATTGGGGAGTTTGACATAAAATATATTATTGATAGAGTAAACGATCCATAAAAGTATCTTATGTTCATTTATTTCGCGTCAGTAATGTAAATTCTATGATTTATGAAATGTTAATTACATTATTTATCCATTTTCTCGAAATTTTGAAAGAGCCGCCTCGATAGCTGTGTTCCTCCAATCCCAGTACAGATACCATCAGAGTTGGTGAACGATTTCAACGATTCAACGAATCAGTCTGAAAAGCAAACATATTAGCGGCTCAACCTACAGTTGGAGCACCTCCAGATTCCATCACTAGTAGTAATGTCATAGAATGTGTACCCAGCGGACGGTTAACGATACGTTTCATCCGCGTAAATTGTCGACAAACGGACGGCAGCAATAGTTCAGGGGAAATATCGTTGCATCTGCAGCATCGTTGATAGGTGTTACGTATATCGTGACTGAAGTCCCTTAACAGCGTAGGCTCACATAGGTGCCCGAGATCGTAGGTATCTCCAATAAATTCATCTGCCGCTGTTTTTCACTTCTCCAACGTCGCTGTCCGATCCCCTCTTTTGGGGGTAATTAAAAATATGAACACAGTAATTTGAAACAAGTGAAAGGGTTAAAGTTTCAACACAGGAAAATATATTGTTCGCAAGTTCTTGTATTCAAATCAGTCGGCAAACTGTTACCTGCTCCACTTCCGCGGATATCTTGTTTCGAATTCTAGAATCACCTATTAATTTTATCAAATATCTTCCCCAAGGTTTTGCCAATTTTCTAATCTCTTTAAGACGCTACTCTTGGGATATTTAAACCAGAATATGCCCTCGACCTACATCCAGGCATTCATTTCTTCTTCTCGAGCCAGTGTTCCCTAAACAAACTTTCGTCCTTAGTAACCGACGCGAAATCCCTCAATTGTCTCCTTCTTATGAGTTGATACACTCGTGCCAAGTTTATATTTGATATCGTAACAATCGAAGTCCTTTAGTCTCGAGGCTTTTTGGCGTATTTTAGACATTAGCTATATAGATGAATCGAATTCAGCCGCTGTTTGGGGGATAATTATAGGAGTTGGCTTCTCTGGCGTAGTTCTCCGTAGTTTTTATCGATCAATACGAGGCGAATGCCGAACCATTGCCCTAACAAATGGGCCTCGGACCGCATGCTTCCTTCCGTTGCTCATCCTCATACTCTCCTCTTCATGAATAACTACATGAATTACAGAATCACACATGTCGCAAGCTTAGATCTTGTGTACATTGGAGTGGTAACTTGCTAGGGCAGATACTTGAAAGAGGAAAAACCGCAAACCTTCATGCAGGTCGGCGTCGGCTTTCAAGGACCTCACAAAACATACAGAATGGCACAATAATTTGGTTGAAGCGCTGTATTTGGTTTAAGAGTTATTTTAAGTCATCAGCCATCTCATAACAAAAATTATGCGGGATATTTCTTTTCTATTCCTAATATTTAGCACAAATGTATTTCCCATCACAGTATAAACCCACACCAAGTTGTTGACCATTTGTTTTAGTTATTGTTATACAATGGCACTGATTCTGTGATTTAAATGGCATAACTCCGGATAACTCTAAACGAGAAACGACTCAGATTAGTTTAGAGCTAATCTGCAGGGCTGTCTCTGCAGTAACTCTGACTGAGAGATCCTAAAGCTCGAGACTCGACGTGCCTAGAGAGCTACGTCGAATTCAGCCGGTGTGTAGAGGAGAATTCTAGCTGCCCGCGGCTCTGATCAGTAGTTTTCCGTGGTTATTCCAATCAATTCCAGGCGAATGCCGGAGAATCACCATAACAAACGGACCACGAACCCCACTCGACATTTCCTTCCTCTTCCTTGTTCTATTCTCGCGTCTTACTTACATGCACTACACTTTCACACATGTCGAAAGACCAATCAAGAGCCTAGAGCTTGTCCTGACTGGAGCGGTACCGCACGGGGAGGTACCTGAAATTAGAAATCCCTCACAAGCGACGTGTAGGTCGACGCTGGATCTTAGCATGCAGTGGGAGGCGATGTAAGGAATCACCATCACCTTTCGAAATAAAAGATTCACTACACTAACTGGACAGTTACAGAAATTGACTTGCCTGAAAACATTAATATAAAGGAGAAGTGCCTCAATTGGATCGTTTCACTCGCGAGGTCACTTGCACAGGACGAGGGTCGCGGCGCGGACGCGGCGCGAGCTGCGGGAGAGGGCGCAGCGGACGACTCGGGCGGGTCTTCGGACGAGCGCGACGACTTCGACTGGACGGCGGCGGCGGCGGCGTCGACGCGCCGCTACCGGCGCTCGCTCCGCCGCCGGCGCCGGCGCCGCCGCGCGTCGTCCGTCGGCCTCCCCGCGTGCTGCAACGCGGCCACGCAGGCGCCCGCACTCGCCCCCTCGCCCGCGCCCGCCCCCGCCCCGACGCCGGATGCCCCGCCCCTGGCGGCGGTCGCGTCGCTGCCGGCCTTCGCGCTGCACCCGTCCTCGTCGGGGCTGGCCGCGGCGCCGCGCCGCTACGAGCTGGACGTGCGGATCCACTTCGCGGATGGAGCGCGGCCCGTGGCGTCGTCCAAGCTGGTGAGTGGGGGCTAGGCCAGTGATGTCAAGGTCGATGCCACGAACGGGGGTCCGTGGCACGAAACCACGACGAAATCGCCTCTCCACGCAGTTCTTAACCCTGCCGCAAGAGACAACGCCATCACTATTGTAAAACGGCGGGGTTACTAATAGTTTCCTCACCCGACTCTAGTGGCGCAGAGAAGCACGTGTCATGGCACAGTGCCGCAAAGCGTGTCACTGCCACCAGTAGGAGACCTCGACACCACTGGGCTAGGCGGTCCACGCTCCTCGCCAAGGCCGCTCTACAATAGTTTTTGCACATCGACGCTTAAAGAAAATCGGCCTAGGCTATTATCACGTGACGCCTGGAACAAAAATCACGGTCTCTGAAGCAAGCGTTTGGTAACCGAGGCTTCATAACGTGTACCGAATCTGTTGCCGATTATATTTGTTTTGGGTTTAACTGCATCTTAGAGAAGTAAAACTCATCATGGTAGACAAAAGCCGACTGCGGTTTTCTACAAAATATGATGTATGAGATTCAATGAAGTATTGGCTTGCACTCTATATGAGAATGCAAGCCTGTGAGGAGGAATATTGTAATTCTTGTGGTTTCGCAAACAGGAAAACCCTTCAAAATAAGAAGCAATTCAACGAGCCAGATGTAAGAGACATTATAATTGCAGATCAATTTGGTTCTAAAATTACGTGTAGAATTGCATTTTCTACATAAGTGTAAGCGTTGTGCAAAACATCTCTAGGAGCTTCATGCAAAGTTCAACGTAACGTTATTTATAATCGTTCATGTTAGCCGTATCTGTAAAGAGCAAAAACTCGATAAAGTGTAGTTTTTTTCACAACGACGCTTGAAGATACGTAAGCGGACCCGGCTATTGTCACATGATGTCTGGAACCTCAATCACGGTCTCTGTAGCAAACATACGCGTTAACCGGCTCCGTTCGGTAAGCGAGACTTCGGAGCGTGTACCGAATCGGTTGCCGGTTCTACTTGTTTTGGTTTCTTAGTACACTTGGACAAAAGCCGACTGCGGTTTCCTGAAAAACATGTATGCTATTGAGAAAGTCCTGGCGAAAGACAGACTGTCGCCCTGTAGTTGTAGCATAGAGGGCTAGAGCTCGGCGCGTCCGCAGGTGAGCCCCACGGGGTCGGTGTCGGAGGTGCCGACGCGCGTGGAGGGCGCGCCGCCCGCGCCCGCGCCGCCGCCCGCCGCGCTTACCAGGCCCCGCCTGGGCCCCTCGGCCGCCCACTGGCGCCTGCTCGCAGCGCAGCGCCTGCCCAGCGTCCCAGAGTTCGGCGCGTGCGCCCAAAGCGCGCCGCAGGTAACCACTTGCGTGAATGCAATTTGTTTAAAGCAGTGGCGTCAAGGTCTTCTACTGGTGGCAGTAGCATTCGTCGTGGCTTCGTAGTATGCCACAAGCTAAGCCGATGACTTCGTTTTCACGATCAGCCGCGCACTAGGGGGTAGGTGGTAGGTTCGTGACGTCGCGCCCACCGGTCTAGATAAGAGGGCTTCAAACCGCCACGCCGGCCATTGCGACATCTGGTAGCGTCGCCAGAGCGTCAACTGCACGTTGTCCAGTTAGATGCATGGGATGGACTAGCATATGGCATCATTCGAGATCTGTACAACTCCATGCCCCAATGTCTGAGGCGTGTGTTCGCTAAAATAGCGACCCCACGTCAAAAATAACATGTACTGTCTGTGGCCGTGTAGAGCAATCAGTGTTGGCCCTACAAATGTGAAAGTGTAATCATTTTGTATACGTGGTGCCCTCTACCTGCCTGCCAACAACGATTGCAATCCGCCTTGTCCTTCTGGGTGCAGCTTTTTTTATGACGATGACTGTATACATCTAAGTAGAGCGGAAAAGAAATAAAAGAGAAATGATACATATGATATACTAAATTCTTTCCACCGTTCCCAGACGCAGGTGGGGTCCCTGCCACCCCGGCCGTCCTCGCCGCTTTCCGAGTCCTACACGTTCGGCCAGTCCCCGCACGCGCCCTACCCCGGCGCCGCCGCGCAACCGCCGCCGCTCTCGCAGGCGGACGAGTTTCTGCAACTGATGCGCATGCGCTACGGGTCCATGGGCAAGTCCCACGCGGACCTCAGGGGCATCATGCGCGTGCTACAGGAGCGCGATGACCCTCTGGTGAGAAGCTCTCCATTCCGTACATGCGGGAGCGAAGAACTAGTAACGGAGATATCGTTCGTGGGCTGCAATATTTTGCCCAACTCAATAATCAGATGTTGAGATGAATGAGATTGAAGTTTTTACGTTGTATTTAAATATATCCTTATTGCGTTCACACTTCTGCCATTTGTTGGTACATAATATAACAGAATATAATATAAAACTGCTACCACAATAATTCTATGTCATATCCAACACACACGCTATGAATTCACATTGGTATTCCATGAATTGGCACTATGAAAATATAAACTAGTGATGCTACTACATCACAAACTTTGCACTTCAATTCTTCAATTAAAGTGTGATTAGATCGTAACAAAGCGAATTACATTATCAGCCCCACAAGCAATTATAATACTAGGTGTCCAAATCAAATATGTATGTCTAAGTTGTTTAGGTTCATATTTCACCCTGTAATCTCTAGACAACTATTCCGATATAATTTAAAAGGCAATTTTACTCGTAAATGAACTGTATATATTAGCCCGTCATGTTCGCGCCGATTTCACTTTTAATTTGTGCACTACTATTCGAATTGCGCATTCTTATTGGTGGTCTCCACTCCTAGAATGAGTCACATTCCCACTCTTCTACACTGCCTGGATTTGCAGTCAAGTGGCTCGCGTGCGGCTCTGGAGATGAACGAAAGTGCAAAATGCTGTACAGGTCTGCCCCCGGTAAACTCAACCCTAGCGTCCATATCTTAACTCCGCTGACTCGTCAGCTCATTACGGTCGAGAACGTCTCGTGTTACTAGTGACTGGTAAGCCTGTAGCTGCACTTCCATTTCACTCAGCTCGCGTTTGAGAACTATTCACTGCTAAAATTTTCACCACAAATGTTTTAAAATATTCAAAACAAGCAAGTTTGATTTAGATGCCAACATTGCGCCCTAAAAATTGGCACTTTTCGACGATATCGTAAAAGTGTCTACGATATCCTCTTCCGTGAGCAACACACTTGATTTTGCTCTACACCTGTTAATCGTCTGAACATTATTTTATTATGTCTGAACGTTACTTAATTTACAAAAGAAGATAGCGATATGACGAAAGCCGTCAAACGTTGCTTAGAGCATTATACCTTTCAATCCATGAAAACAGGTTTTCTACGGTAATTTTCAAACGTTTTATTAGTTACACATTGCCGTTAAAGTAGTGTATATAATACCAATATCTTGTTTAATTTTTGAAAATTAGATAGCAATATTGTGATCAAATTAAAACTCTCGCAAATCGGTATAAAAATCGTAAATTTTATTCCGGCAACAGTACATAATCTTAGCAACCAAATTTGCCAATTTTACGTAAATCCGGGAGACGTATAAAAGACTAGTCTAATTGCCACATACCTAGCAGATAAGACATCTCTCTTTTACAACCCTCCGAGAACCCTCTGAGCCGGGTCTTGCTAGCCAGCGCGGTGTCGAAAACACAATATTAAGTCCGACGATGCCTACGGCTGTGGAGCTGTTTCAGCCGCGATGACCTTCTCAGGCCCGCCTCTAGAGCGCTCTCTCTGCCGCCCGTTAAAGGAAATTTCTGCCCGGCATTGTCGTCGCGGCCTTCTTGCGATGGGTCTTTTAAACAGTCGTGTGTGACCACGAGAGTAAAAAAAATACTTATGTAGCTAATTCAATATATTAATCAAGAAACAACTACCTTCTTTTTTAAGATAACTGTGTTTTTTGTGTGCAGGGCACTTCGGGTTTTCAAGAAAGCGATATTCCTCCAGACTTCGGCGATTTACAAAGGCTCCATGAAGAATGATGGAAGTCCTTCCAAGTACTTATGCGATTAGTTACTGTCGTGAAAACACAGGATAGTTCTAACGAATATTTCTCACTTGAGTGTGAATTGTAAGGATGTATATTGTATCTAATGAAATATAAAGAATTTACATTATACAAAATGAAGCATAACGTTTTGATTTCTGTATTTATTTTAAAGTTCCCCGTGATCATACAATATATGGCGAATTTCAGATTTTTCAACATATTTCACTATCGTCCACATTGTTTACAAATCTGAACAAACTATGTTATAGAATGTTATGAGGCACATTATAGGAAAACAAATTTTGGAGCCGCTTTCGAGAAGCTATAAATTAACATTAATTTAAGCAAACATTCCAGAAAATGCTCGCATTTTCAAAAAAATTGCAAATGGTCTAATTTTAAGATCTATTTTTTTAGAGTAGATTCATAAACAAAAAAAATTAATCATCAATATTGTAGTTTTGCAATGTTAATAGCTTGCAATGTTTCAATATAAATAATTCATCAAAAATGAGACCTGCGGCATTTTTCTATGCAACCTTTGCTCTATATGAAAAACAATTACAAAATTTCTTTCCGATTTTGAGAAAATAATTGATTTTAAAATTGCATTTAGGCCTTAACCGGTTCTTATAAATTAAAACTTCTGTCACACCTGCTATATAACCAGTAATGAATAGACAATTTTCATTACATTTCAGTGCTGTAGATAAAATAGTTTAGAATCTAGAGCGCTTCAAAGTTTAACATATTTTGGAATGCATTAAAACCCACAATTTACGGGAAAACGCCTATCAAAACACATTTATCATCAAATTGTGGCAATTAAGCATTTTCTAAATTTATAGTAATTTTGAAAGAGGATTTTGCTTCATGAACAAAAAAAATCATACGTTTGGAAATTTTCTTTGGACACTTTCTGATATTTATTTTGTGTAACTAAAATAACAAAAGTTCAACGACCCTTGAATTTGGCGATTTTCGACAGGAGCTAGAATCTTTTTAAAAACAGTGTCTTCGCTTGAAAAATGGCGAATTCACTGGTAGTAAGCATTATTTTAACGGATGGTTCGCTTCCAGAAATTCGTGAATAACTTGGGAAAAAAGGTAATTTTCCTCAAAGGTTCTCTAGGAAGGCGCCATGTTTAACCGGTTCGTATAAATTAAAATTCCTGTCATACCAGCAAGATGTATAGTAATGTAGTACATACATTCGCCAGATTAATCTCAGTGCTGTGGATCAAAGTAAAAATGCATCTCAGGGTACATTTCTCGCCCGAATGCGGTAAATAATGGCATTTTCTAAACATATATTAAATTTTGAAAGTGAATTTTGCTTCGTGTATGGAAATAGTTTCTGTAGTTTCGGAGCAATAGGCATTTTCTGCCCACTCTTTTGGGTAATTGGTGCAACGTACGCTGCCACCGACGAGCAAAGCTGCGATAGTGACAAAGTTGCCTTACACTGCTGGCCATCGACCTGTGCTGTCGGCGTCACGTTGACAGCATAACCACTCTTGGACATCATACGGCAAAAACGCTTCAATACAAGAAATCCTTTTATTTTGTTTTCTGTTATAGTTTTTTTTCATATAGTTTTGTAGGAATTAAAATAAATGAAAAACATACGCTTTGTTAGACATCGCAACTTGGAACTATCTTGCAAATACCACAAAATTGCCCAAATATCTACAACTCATCATTTACTGATCTACTTAAAATATTATTTGCTTCCATCAGCAAATCATCCTCTGGTGTTCTACATTTGTTTTTCGAACCTCTGGGTGCTGTAGAGGTTTCTTCATCCGAAGGAATTTGCTTTCCACTATTCCATCACCTTTTCCACTATTATGTCACTGCTGGAATTCTACAAATTACCAGTAGAAATACGTTAGTGGGTACCACGACAATCTATTCCTATAATTATTTATAGAGAGCGATTCAGTCCTCGTTGCTCATATAGGACCCGATGATAAAGAACACTTTTGCCAAAAAGGTAGCAAAATTTTACATTAAATATTGTTTCTTATTGCCTACGAGCATGAAAGGAGAGAGAAACACAATTATTAAGTGTTGTTTAGGATATTTTATCATATTTGCGTGTACAGCCAAAATTTCGCATCTTCACCTTGTGTAACAGGGGCTCTACAAGAGTTCAAAATGCCCTCCTCTTGCGTGAACGAAAGAACCCGCAATTCACCAAATTGACCAAAGAATGAAATTCCCGCAATTCACTGTTTTCTTTGCATTTGCGCAGGAAATGCCTAGCGGATTGAAAACGATGTTGTAAGTCTCTACTGCGCAAATGCTGCACTCGCTGGAAATGAAAGAACCTTAATTCCTCCGCATGAAATGTTCGCCAGACGAGGGACTGTGGTGCCTTGACCCTGCGCGCTATTTGCCTTGTGCTCGCTTCCAGGGACTCTCGGATAGTATTAGCGATAGCATTTTCCAGAAAAGAGGCGAGCCCTAACTCTTGGTGAACCCACTCGCTCATTTGTCTTGTCAATTGTTACACGAACACAAGCGCTTTGTTGAAAGTTTCACGTTAATTATTTACAAAACTAAACGACGAAAAGTATCAAATTCTCGCAAATTTAGTCTGTACTTTAGGTGTGAGATAAGGTCGAGGTATGTTAAAATACATTTATTAATTAATATATTTAATACAATATTTTGTAATTATATATAGCCTTGAAATTCGTGAATGATTTTCTTAGCAACCTCAAGATCTGGTACTTCTTTATTCTCAGTTGCTGGTCTGAGTTTCCTGGACTGTATTAAAAATTTCATTGAGTAAGTAATAAAGTAATAAATCCATTTCCAAGCAAATGTTTACATTGACTCTTGAAAAGAAGTCTTTGTTTCTTCTTTTCTTGTGTCAGTGAAGAATTGTGTTCTCAAATTGCGGAGTTTTCGTGACACTTCAGAAATTTCTGCAGGAAACTCCTTCGCTATGTCTTTGAGGACACTGTCTTTCTTTACTCGGTTTTTATACACTATGCAATAAATAACCAATACAATTGGGTTATTCTCATACAATGAAATTAATTTTTCGAGCTCGTCTTGGAATCAGAACTTGTTCGACTGGCTCATCTTTCAAACGTTCAAAACATTGCTAGACCTAGCACTTAATGTTGGAGAGTCAAGTGTCTGCCTCTGTTTACACGAACAAGTGAATTTCGATGTCGCAGAACTTCAATAAGTGTCCTGCAACTAATTCCGTGACTGTTCTCACGAGGACATTCGGTTCCCAATGAGTGTCGGACATTTATTCTTTGCAAAAAGGGTCTCGTATGAACGCACCTTAAGACTCTATGTGAAGTAACCGCTCTCCCCCCCAAAAAAGAAATCAATATATACGTTTCAAAATGTGTGAGCATCGAGTTCGATAACAACTTCATTGTTACTCTTTTTGGCCTAGCAAGTTGTTAGGTATTTATTTATCGATCGATATCTTTTGGAACATCATAATACAGTTACCTGCTTTTAGAAAGCATTCAAATCAGTTATCGATGCAGTTGTTATCGATGGCAATTACGGATTGTAATCTTTTCAAAAATCATTACATAATATCAAGACAATTTTCAACTAGTAGTGCTACTGAATGGAATAGAGTTTCCAATATTAATTTTCTCTTTCCTTTGGTCACGGCTAGCTATTCGTACTTGCCAATTACTCTTGCCAGCCGCCATCTATCACCGCCCAATGTTCGTTTTTAACATTTTCTTAATTTTTCGGTTTCTTAATAGTAGAACGGAATTATTTTTAACATATTAAAGAACAGTGAAATCTCGTCCTAAATAGCAATTCTCTATGAACAATTTGGAGCTATTTTTAAGAAAATGACGTTTAAGCACTACTGTAAGTGCGCTTTATACAACGCTACTGTAATGCGCTACTGTATTTGAAGTCATTTAAAGCACTTCAAATCACAAATACAATAGTGTTTACAAATTGTGGAAAGCTTGCATATCAACGGTGTGAGAGATCTTTCAAAAATATTATATTTGTGTAATTTCTGAAAACAAAATACCTCAAAATGAATTTTACGTAATATTAAAGAGTGCAATTAGCTCTATCCGTTCGAAAAGTTTGAAAAAAAAATTTGGAGCCATTTACGAGAAAATGGCGTTTGAGCGTTTCTGAAAATGCGTAATTTTGAGCTAGTATTCACAGAAAAATGTTGAGTTTTTGAGAAACTTTATACGACATAATTTAAAGCACGTATACTCATAGAGTACATTAGGCACTATCCCTACCAAATGTTTAAAGAAAAATATTTGGAGTCATGTTTGAGAAAATATTGTTATTGTAACTTTTTAAAATTCCACATATTGCTCGAAATATTGCGCGGAAAACAACTAAATTGTTCAAAAAAATTCACATGACCTTAAGAATTAACTCACTTTGGAGAACAAATTTTATTTCAAGAAAAAAAATTCTATCTTCAACTATGTAGTTGGAGGAAATGTAGAAAAAATTCAAACTTTGTAATTTTCGAAAATTCAGCTAACCGTGAATTTTACTGTATGTTCGTGAATACAATGCATACCTTATACAATGAATTCAATGCCAGAAATATATTTTTACTTTCTCGCCCTTTCTCATTTAAAGTTTTGAATTAAAATATCTATTGCATGAAATTATTTTTCCCACCAAATGTTCTACGATTTCAAATGATGACTGAGATGTGTTAATACGGATAGAAATTGTGATGTAAATAGTATTACATAACAATTACTAACGGCGAGAAAGTACATCCTGTTTTAAGCACCGCTAGATGTTTAGCACCCGTGCTGTTTTAGCACTCGTAGTTATAGTTGATTTTTACTTACAAAAGACCTTAGTATATAATGTTGTTGATTATTACTTGTTATACAATTTCATGTCGACACAATGAATCTGAAGAATTTCCTTAGTTCTTTGATATCAAAACTGATCCTTTCCTGACGATATAATTCTCCTGCGACACTAGTGTTGAGGGTCTAATGATGGGAAACACATTCCAGAGCCTGAGAACAGAAAACTCTTTAGATTGACTATATTTGATCCTCCCACATTGCCAAAAAAAATATTTATCATTCGTTCTGAGATTTTCTTTAGAACTCTTCCATCGTCTGGTCACGAACCCTAGAACTCCCGTCAACGACACTGCCGAGGCAACGTCTTTACTGCTGATGAGATTAAATAGAAGTGAGCAGGAAGAATAACGCTCGATCTGTTCATAAATCTACTGGCCCCTCAAATGATTGGAAATGAGCGGACGTTTTAATGGAAAGGTCAGAACATAACAGTAGGCCTCTAGAATTCTCATTCAGGCAGTGGCCTAACGCGACCCAGTTATGCTGGGGATTTCGAAAATCCACGACACCCGTAATTTTTTTTGTCTTACTCTCTATTAATCGAATTTTTAACTTCATTTTTTTCTCCGTTCTTATCAGCTGAAGGAATCTCGGTCCTCCATTTCCTCCGGTAACTCTATTATCTTTCATTTTCTAATCAAATAATCTCCCAATCACAGACTTTGATTTTCTTTAGGAGGGAGAAACCAAAGGAAACCGGTACATAAAGGATGCTTATCACGGCGACTGCTGTTCAGTTTGGCGCAATTCATTTATCATGTTGATCATCGCGATTGTCTTAGCTGTTTGTCGCGGTAAGTAAACGCGAACTCCAAGTTTAGGAGCAGTTCTTGCTTGTAAATTGAGAAAGAACTGACTTAAATCTTATTCAGTTGTGAAATGTTATAAAAACTCATTAATTTTAGTTACTGTAATGAGCGTTTTCAAAAATCGTCTCCAGCAAGTGTAATTTGTTTAGAAGATAAATGATTTTTTCTAATATTCGACATTTGCTGCATTAAAACCCTTGAAGGTTATCTAAGCGATCTAATATCAATAGAAAATTAAAATTTACATTAATATTTAAATTTCATTATACTGATAGTTTTATAAATATTTTTCATAATGTTTATGTATCAGAATATTTTTTAATCGACAAGTACGATACAATTTGAAATTTTATATTACTTTCCAATTTAAAATTTCATATTACTTTCTGGTATCATTTTAAAACTCGCATCTGATCTAACGCACACCACATTGTTTTATTTATTTTTATCCCAATTTCACAAAAAAGTATTTATAGCAACTTCTCTCCGATTTAATCATTAATCATATTTCACAATCGAAAGTTGAATTCAAAGGACATGATCAAGCTAAGCTCGAAAACACTACTCTAAGTAAATACAGTTAATTTTTAAGATAAAAATTCACCAATATTCATGAATATTAACTAAATTCATAATCCTACATTTTTACTGCATCCTGCAAATTAACTTTAACTGGATATATGAAAATTCTACATACACTGACATCTTATGCTTAATTATGAAAGAATATGCTGCTGATCAAGAAACTTTCTGAGAAAAGATTCAAGAGAAAGAAATATTTCGTGATTACTTTTTGGAGAATAGATAGGAACTTATCACATCAATTAGTTTTTCAACAGCCGTTATCATTTCACATTTGGTATCAATACTTGTATGTGAATATTAAGATTACGACATCTTGCTACCGAATTTACATTTTTTTATATTCACATTTTTTAAGAGGAACCTAAAGGAGACTAGGATGTATTCTTCAAATAGGCAAATTTAGAAACGATCGAGCCATTTAAAATGTATTGTTTATTTCCAGTGATAGACTATGTTCTTTTCTGAATATTTCATCACAAAGTGCCTCTGGGTACTCACAGCATGTAAGCTGAATTCCGGATCACCGACGCTTGTCGGAGATTCTCTAGAACAGTAGGGTGGGCCCTTCGAGGATAGATAATCAGCCCATTACTCCTTACAGTGGACGGGGAATGTGGACAGGAAATTGGTTGGTTGGTTGATTGATTAGTGATTCCGGGCGCATTAATTGCTGTCATTAGGCCCATGAGTTTGGTACATGTTTTATCGCTGGAGAAGCGGTGATCATCCCTCGGTGGATAGTGAGATCCGGTCCTGACCTACCGACTGCTAACGGGGTTTCCCACAACCAGATATCTCCCAGCGTGCAGCGGGACACCGCCCCAGCCAGAATATGCTCTAAGCTCCTGACCGGTCTCCCGGCATGTGTGGTGCAAATAAGTCTAAGTGTGTGTAAGTGTGGGGTGAAGATAGGACAAGGAAGAGGGTCAGCCCTCTTTCCCAAGCCCAATACAGACAAACCAGGAGAAACAGTGCGCATTTAAATAATAACCTTAGTATGGTATATGTACAGTAATACATTGTACTTTCCCAATAAAAGAATTATTACAACAAACGGTAATTTGTTTCATAATTTTCTTCTGTTGAATCGATTTAACGCAACCAGGGGAACTTTTGCCGCACTTAAGGGCTGGCCTCCGTCTTTGTGGTAAAAGTGGCTCTTTGTGAAAAGTAATCCTTCTGTAAAACTTCAAGTTGATGTAAGCTATCCCACAACATACACGAATGCTGTGCTATAGTAATCGTTGGGGAGTTGTAGAGAGTTGGAGTAGGAACGTATCTCCAAATGAGGAATGGGTGAATACACAACTCTTGCTTTGAAGGGCTGAAACAGCGTTGAAAACATTAATTGCAACAGGTGGTGCCGACGACGACGGCAGAAGTCATTGATAGGAAGTTTGACCCGCGAGTGTTCAACAGCACGCCCTCTGCAAGAGCTGGGCGTGCGTTCGATGTCTGCACCAAAGCCGGTGCGGCCTGTGATGCGACTTGTCGCAAGACCGGCATTTGCATCGCAACCGGCGGCTCCTACGTCTTCCGGGAGACAAGCAACTGTGGACACAACTTCTGCGACACAAGTGGAGGAGTAGCGACTTGTGAGACGACATCCAAGTGAGTTCTTTCGTTCCATCTAACACAGTGAGGAGTCGTAACCGGCACAAAATCAAGATTGATTGATCATTAATTAATCGATGTTTCTGGTTACGTCAATTGCTTGTGGGCATTAGTCCCGTTAGTGTACTGAATATTTATCCCAGGAGGTGGGCAGTGTTCCTCTTCCCGCTGAATGGTGAGATCTGGTGCCAACTTAAAAATAGACTTTCTGACATGTGGTTTTAATTTAAACAATGTTTCCAGCAATAGCCCTTGCACCTGTCGCCTTTGGAGAAAGTCGCCTTCACTTCGTGGCGGCGCCGTCTATAACAGCTTGGGGCCGCAAAGTGAAGGCCACCTTCTTCAAAGGCGACAGTTGCAAAAGATACTAAAGAAACTTTTGTACGTTTAATTCCAATTCACATGTCAGAAAGTATTTTATAATCAAACTGCAAATCTAACAAATCAAACTATAGTCAAAGAAACAAGATAATTTCTTCAAAACTAAAAATATTACAAACAGTATCTGTACAGTATATTACTTGTCCCTTGACTCCGTATTGTTGAGCGAAAACTGCATTTTGATATTGGGTAACCATATAGAAGGTATGAGGGTAGCCCATAGTTTACCCTATTTACTAAATTTACTAAAGCACCTTGCTTACACAATTCAACTGCTTTTTTCTGTGTTAATTTTTCTTTCTGAACAAATATATTCATTTCTTTTGTAAATAATAAACTATTTACATGTTTTTGGAGTGTTTATACTATGTTTCTGAAATGCAAAAGATACTAGGATAGCCCAAATTGCTGAGACACCCAGTACAGGTGGTAAAGGTTATTAATATTATCATCATCAAAGGGACTGATAAAATAATTGTTCATAATAAGATGTCGATACTTTATCATTTTATTTTTGTTTCTTTGCCTCATTTATAAATGGTCTTTAAGTCTTTTTCTTGTGTGCCTTTCAGTTCTTGTGCCCCTAATTCTCAAGAGATAGGTTGCGACATGACTGGTGTGTTTCCGGACCCTTATAATTGTCACAACGTTCTCAACTGTATGGTGGGAAGAGTGGCGTCATCTATAACCATTTGTAGCGAAGATACGTCTTATGACAGTTGCACTGGTTTTTGTGATGTTATGCTACCCGGATTTCAATGTTTGCCCCAAGCACCTTTGTGCAATTTTATTGGGGATTTTGGCACTTTGCCTTATAACGATCGCATCTACTTCTACTGTGTGCAGGTAAGTCCTCAATTTACAACTTTACATCTCTTCAGAAATTATAATAATTACAATGAAAATATTTCAACTTGTTTTAAATAATTACGAGGCATAGTTTTGTCATGGGCGTTTAATTCAGCATAACGCTTTTTCGTCCACATTACGTCTATGTTCAATGCTACAAAATAAGAAAATATCTAAATTACACTTTGTGTAAAATAAAAATATAATTTGTGATTTTTTGTTGAAATTGAATTTGTGAACAATTGATTCAATTTAATTTGTTTAGCAATCTCATATTCACGGGTGGGGAGGTAGAGGCTCAATGACGGACCTCAGCGTAGCTTTTTTGTCTCTGATTAGGTAAGGTATTAGCCTTACCTAATCCATCGTTTAAGATTTATTTTCAGAATACCCTTCTTATGGCCGGTACACACAGTTCAGTTCTCGTGCAGTTACTCATACAGTTTCAGTATAGAAACTTCAAAATCACAAAACAGAAGTATAAAAGCCAAAACTCGCTCATACACGGTATGTACTTATTCTGTACAAATCGCCACAAGACGACGCCAGGGGGTCTTCTGGAAATCAACAGATATGCGCCGTCCGAGTACTTTCAGTAGCGGTATTTCTATGCGTGAGTTCTGGCTGTGATCTTTATCAAGAATTAATTAACCATGAGGCGCATAGAGAAGAAAAATAGGAAGGCGGGAAAGAGGCAGTTTATCACAATGTCACTTCACGCAACTTGAGACACCTACACACAAAATCGAAATGGCCTGTTACCGTTGAGGCGGGTAAACAAATTCGTCAATGAAGATTTCTGCCGCTAGATGCGCTTGAATCAAATGCTAGGCTTTCTGCATGAAAAATTACGAACATGCTCACTAGTTTTCAAGCAGAAATCATGCAGTCTGAACTGCACGTTTTCTGTAAGTCCAATTGCACGAAAACTATAGCATGTATACCGGCCGTAAACACAAGTGATTTTTTCAACGCTTATCGCATGTCGCCGTGAGTAATCTCCTCAAGGAGACTCCCATGTTCTCTTAATGCCAAGTTTGCCCAAATACTTATTGAAATTAATTTTTTTAAAGTCAGTTTAGAGAAAAAACCAACTATTCGTAGCAAAAGAGTGAAAGTTGAACTAGTTCAAAAATCGTATCCCAAAAATATGAAAATATTTTGACACAAATTAGCAGAAAATAATTGTAATATTTTCCATTCCTTCACTAATACATACAATTGTATTTCAATTATATTTATAATTTATTCTGGGATCCGGTGTTGACCCACTTTGGCTTTCTCCATGTATTTCAATTGTATTGGAATGCGATCATTAACGTGCTGAAATTTTGGTGACGCGCGATAATGTATGCAAAAAGTACAACATACGAGACTTTAAATGCCAAAACACAGTTCGGGGGCGGAATTATCAATGAGCGCCGCGCTGTCATTGCGCTAGACGTATCACTTTCACCAGTTTATCAGGGTCGTCACTTTGAGACGCTTCTCCACAGTACCCCGATCTGACGGCGTCTGGTCGTGAAATTTAGTAATTTATTTAACAGGTTGTGCAATGTTTGGATACAATTTTACATATATTTGGTTTAGTGGTGAAATGTCATTGGCATTTAAAATTAAATGATCACAGGTGTTGTCATTGCCAACAATGTTATTTATTTTAAGAGCAGCTTTCGATGGCTTAGCCATCATCATCAGTTTTCCTAGTACAAGAAAATAGCAAACAATTAATTAAACAATTAAAAGCAAGAGATAACAATAAAACAAAGATTAACATTAGGAATGGCGGATTACTAGTAATTTAAAAACACAACTAGCATTATGTGAAATGAAAACAAAGGGAAATTTTTTTATATAACAGGAATTTAAATCTACGCAAGAAAGTGGATGAAATTGAATAGAACTTGAGAAAAAAAAACATTTTTGTAACAGAAACATGAAATGTAAGTTGAGCCGTTCCTTACCTGCTGTCTGGAAGCCACGAAACGACTACGCGGGTTTGGGTGGGCCAAGCGGCTTAAGTACCGGGCTGTGGGGTGGTGGAGGAGAGGAGGGTTAATGGCCTGGGTGCGGTGTCCTGTCTATTGCGCCGCCCCGGGGGAGTGCGGTGTGAGGGTGGTGTCTAATAATAATTTCAGTAGAGGGGAGGGATTATGGTTTATATTTTCATTCAGAAGGTTGTCATTTAAATGGATGTGGAGATTTTCTAAAGTTAGTCTGGTGTGATAATGATTTTCTATTTCCAGTATATGAATATCTGTATGTGGATCGAACGTGTGGCCTGTCTGAAGGAGGTGATTGGCGAAGTGAGATTTACAGGAGTTGTGTTTCCAAGTGTGTATGTGTTCTTTTATTCTTGTGTTGAAAGTTCTGCCTGTTTGACCAATGTATTTGGCTTCGCAGTCGTGGCAATGTAATGAGTAGACGCCGCTTTTTTCTAAAAGATCTGTGTGTGTTTTAGAGGATAGCATTTT
>JAHLJT010009419.1:134557242-134642512 GCA_031308135.1 Acheta domesticus
CGTCCGTCTGTCTGTCTGTCCGTCTGTGAACACTGCTAGCGCTACGACGCCTGCTACGCCTAACTATACGTACGATTTCTTCAAAATCGATATTCCCTGATCGATCAGGTTCTAGTCAAAGCTTTGTGATTTTGAAAAATGATTCTTCAAAATTTGGGGTACTTTATATGTAACCCCCTGGGAATTTTCAACCTTTTCTCAAAATCTCTCGGCTCCAAATTTTTCTTTAAATTTCTTGTATGAATAGAGTAAAATACACGTATCAACATGGCATAGGTCCGATTTCACGGATAAGTCTGAATTTTCGAAAATTGTGAAAGTTTGAATTTTTTTCGGCGTCTTTCTCCAACTACAAAATTGAAGATAGAGATTTTTTTCTGCAAATAAAATCTGTTCTGCATATTGAGTTCTTTCATAAAGGTCATGTAAATGTTTTTCAAAATTTTTGTTGTTTTCGTGCAATAAGTGCAATTTTAAAAAATTAGAAAAACTAGATTTTCTCAAAAAAACGGCTACAAATTTTTCTTTCAACTTTTGGGTAGGGATAGTGGTAAATTTACTCTATCAGATGACATAAAAGCCATATTGCTCTATAGGTTGGTTTTCAAAAAAATTACAAAAATGTAAATTTTTTCACATATTTCTCACGTCGATAATATTTACATTGGCGGCGATTTTTCACATTATTATATTTACGAGTACATGTGCTTTAAATAGTGTCAAGTAAAGTTTCTCGAAAACACAACCGTTTTCTGTGAAAAGTAGCTCAAAATTTCGCATTTTCAGAAACACTCAAAACGCCATTTTCTCATATCTGGCTGCAAATTTTTTCTTGAAACATTTGTAACGGATAGTGCTAATTACACTCTTTAGTATAGCGTAAAGTATTTTTAGTTATTTTTTTGTTTTTTCAAAAATTACATAATTTCATAAATTACATTTTTTTAAAGATCTCACATCTTTAATATGCACTTTACCAGCAATTTGCAAACATTATTTATTTGTGAGTGTATGCTGCTTCAAATAACTTTAAATAAGTATTTTTAAAACTCAAACATTTTCTGTGAAAATGAGCTTCAAATTTCACATTTTAGTAGCGCTAAACGCCATTTTCTCTTAAACGGCACATCATTTTTAAAAGAAAATTGCCATTTAATGACCAGGTTTTTGTGTTCTTTAATATTCTAAAATTAATATTTTCGTTCTTCCAATAGGAGATACGGACCGGACCGGATTACCGAAAATTAAAAAAATGCCAAAAAAATGTACTTTAGGCGGTGATAGATGACAGCTGGCAAGAAAGGGTTTGTGGCAATTCCGAATAGCTAGCGAAGACCCAAGGAAATAGAACACTAATATGGGAAAGTCTGTGCCATTTTGTAGCACCACTAGTATAATTCTGTCATATGATGCTGTCAATCCATTGCATAATCATACTCATTACGATACAGATTTTATTACGACAGGTTCTTGACCAATCACGAAGAAGTTAACAAATCAAGAATTACTAATTAGTCATTGAGAATCGTTCTAGTAAATGTTTCGTTCGATTGTGTACATTAAAATTGCGTTTAATATTATAGTATGCTTGTCAGTTTTAATTTCTTTTATCATTAGTAATTTTTTACGTCGAATATTATTCAAAATAAATTGGATCAAAATTTCTCTTTGATCCTATTTGACTACTGCGGTAAATCAAAGTCGCCTGCGATAGGATAGGCAGGGAGCTGTCTGACAAATGGGCGTGGCTGAATCCTACATGTAAATTGCCACGAAACGATTAAATGTAAAGTTTAACTTTTAAAAGTCGTAGAAAAATTACCATATGAAACTAGATATAATCGGTGTTAATACTCTCATGTGAAGTTTACGATACTCGCTCGTTCCCCGCTCTTATCGTAATATCTCACTCGTGTACTAATACGCACCATTACATCATCGTTTCATCATGTACTATTTTCTAATTGATTGATCTTAAAGGTGCGCGCACGACGCCCAAGCGGCAGGCGAGAAGACGGACTCAGGTATTGGCGGGGGCGTGGGGCACCTCGCCGCCAACTCTCTGACGGCCGTCATGGCGGCCGTAGACGCCGCCCTTAAATATACGCACGCGGCCATGGCCGCGCAGGGCGAGCACGATGGCGCGGGCGCCAAGGACGGAGGGCACGACCACGCCCACCACAGCGCCCGCGAGACCTTGGACTGGGAGGCGCCGCGCGAGAGCGTCGCCGTGGGCACGGGGGAGCTGGTGGTCGGCGAAGCGCAGGTAACGTTGCAATAAGTCTTCCGCAATGTGCTGCTTTGCCGGACACGTACCGCAAAATATAATTTTCGAACCGATAAATCCACTGCTGTTGGTGAAAATTGCAATACCCAGAAGGAATGGTCGAAATCATTTAAACGTCGGTGGATTTGTAGAATAGTGTATCCATAACAAGTGATCAAATTTTCATAGGGATGCCGTTAGCCTAGTAGCGCCATCTTTTGTTTGAGTTCAGGTCAGTGTTACGCGACGCCACTTGGTGTAGAGCCGACAAACGTCGATGCACGTTGTTTAACGAGCAAACGTGCAAACAGCAACGTGCCTCGTCGAGCCAAAGGGCGTACTATCAACATTTGTGTTTGAACGGGACAGAATGATTGGTCTCCGAGAAGCGGGTTTGTCACGCCGTGACATGGCGGCCCGAACGGGGTGCGCTGCCACAACAGTGACGCGTGTGTGGAACCAGTGGATAGAGGAAGATCGTACACAGCGACGAGCGAGTACAGGACCACACAATGTGACCAGAGCGCAAGATGAACGCCATCTTGTCCGCATGGCCGTAACCGACAGAACTTCGTCGTCCGCAGCGTTGGCTCGACTTTGGAGCACTGCAACGGACATGATCTCACTCGGCACTGCTTCGACGGTTCGACGCCGTCTACTGAGAGCTGGACTGGTGGCATACATACCACTGTGTCGGATTCCTTTGTCCAGAAACCACCAACGCCTCAGACAGCAATGAGCTCGTGAACTCTTTCACTGGTCTGCTGAGGTGCAAAATGTGTTTTCGGACGAGTTCCCCTTCCATTTGTACTACAGCGATGGCCGCGTACGTGTTCGATGCTCCCATGGTGATCGTAATCTGCCCGGCTGCATTGTTCCGCGTCATAGCAGACAAACGCCAAGTATGATGGTTTGGGGCGCCATTATATGCCACTACCATATGCAACTTCGCCTCATACGTTTTGCGGGCAATCTGAACAGCAACCGCTACATTGGGGAGGTTTTAGAGCCCAAGGTACTGCCCCTCCTGCAAGCAGCTCCACATGCCATATTTCAGCAGAACAATGTCCGAGTTCATGTGGCGAGGAATGTGCAAGCTTTCTGCAAAGAACGACGAGTACCATTGCTTCAATGGCCCGCACGTCGCCCATCGAACATGTCTGGGATATGACCGATCGGCAACTTGTTCGTTCTTGTCCTCCTGCAGCCACTGTCAATGTTTTGTTGTCACGTACAGAAACCGCGAGGCTATGTATTCCCCAGCAGCATATACAGGCTCTCTTTCAATCCCTGCCACGACGTCTACAGGCTGTGATGGTAGCGCGCAGCGGCTACACACCATACTAAATTCTCAATGTCAAAATGCAGATACAATTCTGTGATTCTAATAATTGTGATATTTATAATCTGTGAAATAAATTTCATGATAATAGTATGTCTCTTTCTTGGTGTTGCAATTTTCGCAAACATCGGTGTAATAAAATGCCGACTTGGATGACCGAGGTGGCTAAGAGCGTTTATCGTCTCAACGCGTCGGTGCAAAGGGTCGGGGGGGGGTTCGAGTCCCTCCTGGAGCATAGTTTTTTATCCCTAGTGTCTCGTGTACGTGCTGTAACGGAGAGCCTCGCGTTCTTCTGACTCCAGATCAGAGGAGCCCGCAAGTGTGTTGGTGTCGTGTATGGTCTAATATGCGTTCCATCGGAACATTAAGGGTATCAGGTTATCCGCTGGATATAAGTACCAGGAAAAAATAGTAAATCAAAATTGTGGTTTGCTCACATGTGTGCTGAAACAAATATTTCCGTAACATTGGGTAAGAATCAGCGGACGAATTCTAAACTGTTAAATGAGTCGGAGAATCTGCACTAATCAATCAGTATTTTACTATTAGTCTTTATCACCCGTTGCACAAGCACTAATCAATCAGTATCAGAGAATCGGCACTAATCAATCAGTATTTTAGTATTAGTCTATATCAACCCGTTGCACAATTTACCTCCGCGCATTTTGTTCCAAAGGTCACAGAATGACGGCCGAAACGGCAACAATGCCTAGGACGCGGCGTCCCCCGAGTAGCGAACTTTCCAATAATCCTGCTGTAAAAGTGCGATTTTTTAACTCTGTCCCTCAAGCCCCGATTGCCACGATGGAATATCACACGCCATTTCGCGTCTTTCTCTGTTGTGCCGCCAGAAGTCGCATGATCGCAAGCACTGCTTGATACGGTCGCGACCATTCTATAACTGGCGGCATGACTGAGAACGTCGCGAAATGTTGTTGACTGAGAATGTCGTGACATGTTCCATCCTGAAGACGGGCCTTCAGGGGAAAAGTTAGAAAAAAACAGTATAAGTGAAAACATTCTCGCGCGCAGGAGGTGGGGTCGGGGTGGACGTGGGAGGCGGCTCCACCCGGCGCTCCGCCGGGCGCGTGCACGATGTGTTCGGAGCCCACCACTGCCCCTGCCCCTGCCCGCGCCCGCGCCCACGTCCGGCACGCCACCCGCACGCTCTCCCACCCGCGCCTGCCGCGCGTGCCGCCCGCCCACGTCACCGCCGCCATCGCCGCCGCCGCTTCCGCGCAGCCCGTCGCCGTCTCCATCGCCTCCGGCGCCCCCTCCTCGGGCTCCAGGGGCAAACAGGTGGGGGAGGGGGCGGACGATCTAGACCAGTGCTTGACAACTCAATGCTCTGTGACGTCACAGAAATCTGCTCGCCTGCTCTGAGCCGAGCGGCAGAGCAAAGGTAGTGCCCTACGCGGCGGCGGGTGCACAGTGTTCCAATAATGGTACGGAAGAGGGGGTAACGTCCGCTTGCAAAATCGATAATTACGTTTTCTAACTCGTTATTATTATTTAGAATGTTTATGATTCAATGACAACATGAATTAATTATATAATAGAACGTACATCATTAAGTAGCTCAAAGCAATATCCGACTCTTTATCATAATCTGTACTGTCATTCCACTTCCATTCTTCTATTAGGTAACAATATAATTTTTACAATAGTATAAAATATAACGAATTAGTTCGTTCTAAAGCAATAATTAATATTTACAAATAGGTACCAGGTAGGGATTACGTGAGACAATTTTGACCCCAGGCTTGATTATTTTTGATGTACAATTTTGTTTGAAAATGTTGTAAATACTTGTGATTTTCAGTATCTTTTCCATAATCTTCAATCTGCAAATTTCATTACTCATCTCATGATTGCGAGTTATGCCAATTCTCATAATTTATTGGAATCACGCGAATTTGTCTGGGTCGCAAAGTTACGTAATGCGACTATAGGTTGGACTTTTTAACATACTGCAGTTCTTTTGAATACACTAAGCACTTCGCCTTTGTTCTAGTATCTACAAAAGGAAACCTTTCTTCCCAAACAGAATGAAAATTAACGGGTGTAGATGTTTTCCCACTTATGTTGCCTGAAACACCGGCAAAGGCCCACTGCCAAAGTTTTCGGTATCGGCGACCGTCGTCTGCCTCTCTATCCCTCTCTCTTTTGCTCATACTGCTTCTCCAAATGCCTTATCTCGGAGGGGGAGAAGCCCGACGTCATTCCTTGTCCAGTTGGCAATCACTGATCTAGAGCAGGTGTGTCCAAGGGGCAAGGCGTCAAGAGCCACAACTGCGGGCTTTATTTTCATTACTCGGGCGATCCACACCTGTCTTCCCTGCAATGTTGATCTCGGCAGTTTGCCCGGTTATTTTCTTCTCTCGGCAAATTGTCCTGATATAGCCGGTTTGCAAAACGTTTTGCTGTAAAACGATGTATGTGTGTGTGCGTGTGTGTAGGGAGGGGATGGAAACGTGCGTGATTTCAGGCATTATGCGAAATGCAGTGAAACGCATTGACTGGTTAACTGACGAGTTAACTGGTTTTAATGATTTCGGGCGACAAAAAGCCCTCGAGCCAAAGACCCCCGAGCTTTTTGTCGCCGCTGAGCATTAAAACCACTACGACGCCCTTGCATAAATAACTATTACATCAACATCACTTTGTCGCTGCAACCATCGTCCCCACTGCATTCCAGCGGCTCTGACAGCGAGACGGAGACGGTCCACCTGGCCAAAGTGGCTGCGCGGGCGGTGGACGCGGCGCGGGCGGCGAGGCGGCCGCGCGTGGAGAAGATGGAGACGGTGCTGTGGCGGTCCATGGAGCAGGACGAGGTGGCGCTGCAGGCGCAGATGGCGCAGGGCCAATCGCGCAAGGAGCGGTCCACGGCCGGGGGCGGCTCCACGCCGCAGTCCGTCAGCTCCGACGGGCAGGCACAGGGCGACGTCAACGTGCACATTCGGCTCGTCGCCTCCAACGGAGTGTGCGTGCGGTGCCTCTACTTTTTATTTTCTTTCTTTCTTTCTTTTTCTTTCTTTTTTTTCTTTGCGTTGTAATGCTGCGGCGGAAATCGGTGATTTCTGGTCAGAAGGGGAGAGGTGGCTCAGGGCATCAATTCACTATAGTGCCTCTGACCGTGAGTTCCTGGAATGGAGTCATGACGGTAGCAGGATTTTCGACATTAGCTACATCCAATTCAACCGCTGTCTTGAGGAGAATTCTAGCGACCGGATGCTCTGATCGGTAGTTTTCCGTGTTTTTTCGATCAAAACCAGGTGAATGCTTAACAAATGGGCCCCGGACAGCTTGCGATCTTTCCTTCCTCTTCCTTACCCTATCCTTACATACATACATTTACACTTACATGCACTATACTGCCAGACATGTCTTAGAACCGGACCCGATTGGCGCGGGGCCCACTGGAAGGAGATACCAGGTTGAAGAAAAACCGCTAGCCGACGATAGGTCGGCGCCGAAACTCACCATATATTGGAGGATGATCACCGCCACCTCCCGAGAAAAGCATGAACTACTCTTACGAGACTAATTACCTTAGTAGTTGACGCGCCCAGATTCAGTAATTAATCTATCAATCAATTGACAGAAAAACTCTTATTGTCGTCCCCTGGTAACGAAAAAGTGGAAAAATATTATCCCTACATGTGGTAAATTAATTCGTCTGATACGTTGTGTAGTGTGAATATATATAATATTGAAATATATATTGAAAGTCCAAACCATTGATTGATTGCAAAATGTCTGACTGTCCGACCGACTGTCTGTCTATGAAACAACGCTAACGGCTCTACCATTTAAAGTATTTTCTCCAAAACTAGTATCTCCCAATTAATCTGGACGATCTCGACGCCTTACGAATTTCAAATGGATAGTGTGATTTTTGAGGAAAATTTACATGAAGCCTCAACATTTTCAAAATTTTCTCACAAATTGTTTCCAATTTTTTAAAACTTTTTCCTTAGTGTAAATTCGTACCTTTGAGCTGAATCTGAGATAAATACGCCAGGAGAAACATCTACCTAAGCCGTTGCTGGGCTCATTTAAATATTTTATGTTTCGGAAGTAGCGTACATGAAAATCTTGTCATAATTTCAAAATTTTGTGAAAAATATCAGCAACTTTTTCTTAAATTGTTTATGCAAATATATGATATTTATTACAATATTAAAAAGTATTGTAAGGCGAGAAAGTAAAAACAAAGTGTATTTATAAATCTAGTCTAGTATACTAATTTTAGTGAAATTTATTCTGTGAAATTTGAAATCTGCAAAATCTTAAATAGTTTTAGAACCTGTCTTTCACTTCCAATAATAAAGCAAGAGATTTCTTTCTCATTGCAATTTATCACTGAATTGCAAATATTCAAATTATGCCATGCACTTTTTAAAAAAGTATGAGTAATTTTCTTAATAATAAGGAATAAGCACATTTCCACGAGTATCTATTAGGGACACATCTGATGTCGGTCTCAGGCATGTCACCTACGTACTCCTTTTGACCACATTTACAGTAGACACTTAAGGGATAAAGGATTCTTCCTTAAATGTAAAATGAGTAATCACTTGTGGGGATATCTCAGAATAAATGTTAAAAGCTCTAGAACCTAAAAAAATGTTTAAAATTATCACATTCTGATCATAAAGATGTGAGAAATCTTATATAACAAAGACACACATGTTACTTTTGTCCCTGATTAGTAAGCAATTTTCAAGCAGTAATGCCCGGCAACAATCCGTATGTCAACTAAATAATCCCCAAGACACCGCCCCGTGCACAGGCTGAAGGCGCAGGCGGTGCTGACGAACTCGGAGGGCGCTGCGTACGAGGTGCCGACGAGCGTGGAATGGGCCGTGCCGTCTCCGGGGGCGTGGCGGGAGGTGCGCTCCACGCTGTCGGCCATGCACTGCGCCCACGTGCGGCAGCAGCAGCAGCAGCCGCCACCCACGCCTTCGGCGCACTACGCCTCCCCGCCTGGCTCCACCGCCGCCGCCGCCGCCGCCGCTCACGCCCGCGGCGAGCAGGCGCGCGCCCGCTACGCGCACGTGCCCTCCCCGCCCCCGCCGCCACCACCCTCGCCGCCGCCGCCGCCGCCGCCCGCCCCGCCCCGGCGCCGGTCGCGCGGCGCGACCGCCCCCGCGCAGCACTTCGCCCCGCCGGCGCCGGCCGCGGAGCGCAGCGGGGGGTACGCGGGCGATTCTCAGAATACGCGGACTAACGCGCATGGGTAATCAATTCACATGAAACGCATCCTGTTTTTTTTCTCATCTCATCGCTCGAAGCAAAGCCGGCTGTCCCATGTCGTAGATTTACTACATGTAAAATATTCTCAAGCCTAAAAGAAGCCTCAGAGATAAATTCAAATCACCTGTTTCGTCACCCGAGATAATACCTTCTTTCTCCGCTAGGTGAAAGGAGCGTAGCGAAATTTGCAGGTGGTCAGACGGAAAAGCGGGCGTGATGGCCTGAGTCTCCTCACATAAAATAAGGCATTAACTTATTTTTTCATAGTCATAGTAAAGTGTGCCGCCCTCACAGATAGCTCATGATCATAGGCGGGGAAGATTATAGTGCACGTTTTCCTTGTAATGTCCCAGTATATGTTTCTGTGTGACGAGAAGACTCATTGCTCAGGTTGAGAAGACCAGAATGCGGCATAGGGATGTCTATGTGCTAACTACACGTAAGCCGGAACCCAAGGCCGCAAGGTCTGGGACGCCATTGTTAGGCCCACATTTCGTCAGAGGTCGTTGCGCCGAAGAAAGGCAGTAACGTGTGCCAGGAAAGTCTACATTAAAAGGGTGCCAGGAAAGCTCACACTAAAAACATGACGGACATGGCTCACGTTCACAGTCTACTAACATTTGCCAGGAAAGTCTCTCCGCATTGTGCCCAATAACGGGCTCTTTTATCAATTGTATTAATGTTCGTAGGAATCAGATCACTGGAAACAAGTAAAGGGGACAACACAACCAGCATCTGTTTCGATTGCGGGGAGTGTGCAATTTACATTTTCATTTTTACAATCTGCAAGTCGTGCAACAAACAATTTCTATTTCGAACACTCTCACCCGTCACTGTTTCCACTGCGGAGAGACTTTCCTGGTCCACTGTAGAAATTCATAGTTTGTATGCGATCCCCCTAAGAGGATATTCAAAGCAGTTGGATGCCAGCCTCTTTTCGACACAGACTTCTTTGGAAGCGTACCTCTAACGCGGGTTTGGGAAACTTTCGAGCAGTCGCGACTCACGGGCGGTCCCCTGATACGCCTGGGGTGTGACTCTCACTTTCTCTGCCAGATGTCATTCTCAGTTCACTATACGTAAACTCCTCTGAATTGGTAGAAAGAGAGATATCGTGATTACGGGATAAGGGTGAGAGGGGAACCGTCACTCACCGAGGTGCGCATTCATTTTCATGTGTACCGGTTAATTGATTCTTTGATTAATTGATGTTTGCGAGCACGTCAACTGCTACAGTCATTAGTCCCGTTGGTGTACTGAATGTTTATTCCGGGAGGCGACGATGTTCCTCCACCAATGGATGGCGAAGTCCGGCGCCGACTTACTAGGCGCTGAATTTCCCCCTCCAGATAGCTCTCCCAAGCGAGGTATCGCCCCAGACGAGACAAGCGCTAAGCTCCCGGCTGGTCCCCTCTCATGTGTAGCCCAGTCAAATGGTGCTCAAAATTGTCAGTTCAGTCAAATGGTGCAAATAGCGGAAAGTTTTGGTGAAGGTTTGAAATTTCGTTCTAATATATTTTGGGAGTCGCTGGATATGAAATTTCAGGTTTGCCAACAAGAAATTTGCCTCAAAATAAGTTTTTTAAAAAAAGTGTAAAAATGACTTCTCCATATTTTTTAAATAACACAAAAGCCATCCATTTTTCGTAAACAATGTGCTGTATGAAATAAAAGAAGATAAAGTTATCTATATTTAATGATGTTAAGCTTTTTCTCTCCAGTTTACGGGTTAGCCGTGACAGCATTGCAAACTTTTGTGGTATATGCAAAACACAACAAAAACATGGAAATATCCCATTTCATCTCAATATAACTTGAAAACTATTTCTCGTAAATATTAACCTGATATGAAATCAAAGTTGATAAAATTGATTACATTTTATATGTTCAGTGTTTTCCTCTAATACTAATGGTATTGCCGGTAGTGTGCAAAACACAACAAAAACATGGAAATATCCCATTTCATCTCAATATAACTTGAAAACTATTTCTCGTAAATATTAACCTGATATGAAATCAAAGTTGATAAAATTGATTACATTTTATGTGTTCAGTGTTTTCCTCTAATACTAATGGTATTGCCGGTAGTGTGCTTGGATGTCTAAAAATAGCACTGAATACGGGGATGACAATGCACCCCGTAAAAATGGCACTCCACATAACCTCCCTCACTCACTAATCTTATATGTCATTTATATCTAATAAAGTTGTGTAGAAATGCATATTGGGTCTTGGGAATCAATTTACATCCTTATTAAAAATAGACAAGTAGATAAATAAATCCTCTGCAAAAAAAGAAATATTTTGGAGGACGATAAACTGCGCCTTCACTGACTCGTAGGTTTTGACAACATTAAATGAAGGTAATTTTATATCTTATTGTAACATGTATTTATTATTTCATTTAGGACCATTACGTACAAAAATGGATGTCTTTAGAGTTCTTTTGAAAAAACTAAAAATGGCATGATTTTTAAATTTTTAAAGATGTTTCCGGGTAAAATTCTTATTGACAAACTTAGAACAAATTCTTGTTCAAAAACATAAGAATCAATTTGAACAATCAAAACTTCTCCTTATTGTCTGCCATTGACTACAAATGTTCACAGGGTAGTGCATTTAAAGATTTTTATTCAGAATTTTTCAATTACAATTTCTAATACATAAATGAAAAGGATTAAAAGTTAAAAAAGTTAAAAGTTAAAGAAAAAGTGAACTGGATGTAATGTGGGTATGTAACGGTATACTATAGGACAACAAAGAAAGAGAGCAGAAAGTATGCGATTCGTGACCCGTTTATTATGCTGATGCTCCGACATTCACCAGGTATTTATTGGAGAAGCTACAGAAAATAACAGTTAAAAGCTCCTAGAATTCTCCTGTAGGACAGCAGTCACTACAGTGCCTGTGACCGGAAGGTTCTAGGTTCGAGTTCCGACGGCGGCAGGATTTACACCAGCTTGTCAACTAGGTCGAGTTCAGTCGCTGTCTGAAGCAGAATTCTAGCGGCCGGCTGTTCTGATCGGTAGTTTTCCGTGGTTTCTCCGATCAACACCAGCCGAATGCCGGAGCAATATCCAAACAAACGGGCCACGGACCGCGCAATCTTTCCTACAACTTCCTTGCCCTACCCTCTCCTCTTACACACATTTACATTAACTACCACACATGCCGGGAGTCCGGTCGGGAGCTTAGAGCTTGTCCCGGCTGGGGCGGTGCTCCGCTGTTGGGAGATACCTGGTTGAGGGAAACCCCGCTAGTCGGTGGTAGGTCGTCGTCGGATCTCGCCATTACCGCCACCTCCCGATAAAATACATGTATTCACTTACGGGACTAATGACCTCAGAAGTTGACGCGCCCGGAATCACTAACAATCAATCATGCAATCAAGATAGCAGCTGAATTCGACTTAGCTATGTAGATAGAATCGAAAAATCGCCAACCTCCGGGTCAAAGTCGTTGCAGAGACAGCATGAATACCGGCTCTCAGCAAAACTCAGCCACAATATACATGGGAATTCAAAATTATTGGGTCGGAATATACTACACTAACTTTGCTGAATGGTTTAATTAATGAGAGATTTCATTTTGCAGTGAAAGTTCTCGGTATGAAGATTTGTTTTTTAAGTTGCTGCTGGGTTCATGATTTGACCTAGAAAAAATGTCAATTCTAACGTGAAACGAGATGCTGAACAGCGCTCAATCATTTTCGTAGGGGACAGAGAGCCAAGCTGGACAAGGAAGGAAAAGACACAAGTGGGACAAAAGTAACATGGACATTGGAAAGGGACAATGGAAAAATGAGGTAACGTGACACAAATTCCCAAGTGGGACAATGGGGACAAATTGACAAAATGAGACAAGAGTGACAAATGGGAAAGGGGAAAAAGGACGAGTTGGGAGAAGTGGAACAGGAAAGCCAGAAAGGACAAGGGTGACAAAGATTTCCGAATCTATTTCTTCCAATACTAACGAACATAAATAATGGCATTTCTTCAAATGGCATTACATTCAGTGGATAGTTAAAAACTGTAATTTTAATATATTTGTACCAAAACATTGTGAAAATAAATTTTGTTTACATACATTCCCAAGCATTTTGTTTTGTGGCAACGATATATTTATCCAAAGATTTATTAGCACAGGTAAAATCTAAATTCGAAAGTCCGATTAACTATTTTAATGGACTCTCGAGCATTTTAACAGCTGCTAGGGATTAGCTCTTTATTCGTTGTTTAGATGGACCTAATCTCGTATTTATTGTAGGTAATACCACCAATGCTTTGGAAATTGTAGATAAATCCCAGACTATACTTCGGTGTTTTTTTCTTGACGCACGGGGGTGTGTCAATAAAATGGAATATCCTAGAACGACGGGAACTACCGTGAGATATTCCATTTTATTGACACACCCCCGTGCGCCAAGAAAGAAAAAACGAAGTTTATCGAAGGGGATTTTTCTGAGAATTTCCAAAGAACGAGTGTTTTTAATATGACTATTCCACGAATGAAATTACGTCCAACAGAGGTCCAAAATGCACCAAACCATACTGAAAATAACTGAAAGCATGTTTTGTTATAAAAGAGTTTGTTATAGTATACACTCGGTTTATTGCACGTCAACACAATCGATACATATTGCCTCCTAAGTCGCAGCTTATTAGGGAGGCCAGTAGGGATGCACAGTAAAGAAAATCGGATAGAAAAAACGATAATTTGTTTTAGATACATCGCCCAGAATGGGGCATTTTATATAGTTAAACACTATTGGGTTTAATTTCATGAGTGGAATAGTCGAGGTAAATAAAAATATATTTTTGTACTATATTAATTTAATTTATTTAAAATTACCTCAAAATTATTTAAGTAGTGCCAGTCCCGTTATAAATTTCTTATTAGTTTATTTTCTTCAAACTAGTTTAATGCATTTTATAATACCTGAGATTTATCCTTTTTAGACATATTGCATGGAGATTGATCGTTTTCCTCTTGACATCCTTAAAATCTTTAAATTTCTACATATTCAGAACGTCGGCGGAGAGCCACATGAGCAAACTGGAATCACAGCATCAGTCGCCACCGCAGCCTCTCATCGTACCACTAGACATCGGTTTCGGAGTTAACCCAATGACACAACAAATCTTCGTTGCTCGTCCCATTCCTGTCCACGACTCTGAGCCCAACTCCCTGCCTTTTTCCTCCATACCACAAGATTCATACCAGTCTCATCCCAATACCAACTCTACGTTCAATTCTGGTCCCGACCCGTCTTATACTTTCAACTCCTTTCCCCCAGGAAATTTCCAGCACTCCCTCCCCACGGACCAAAATATCGGTATGAATCGTTGTCCTCAGACCAATTCTAACTTTGCTTCGCAAGTCGAAAGTCAGCATCATCATTCCGACACAAGATCGTCGGGTGTGTGTGACAAGACACTTGAAACTCATTGGCATCGCAACACTCAGAACCCTTCAGCAGGAGAGTACCCAGTTCCTCCGTTATGGCAGTCTCCGTCGCAGAACCCTTCTCCACATTTCCGATCAACTCCTTCACCGCATTCGCCGTCGTTTTCCACATTTTGGAGGAACTCTGGGAACGCTACCTGCCACTCTGGATTTCAGCCATCACCAGGCTACGTTGAAGTCTATCCTCCGAAAATGGTTCACAGTGAACCCTCGTCATTTGCCGAATCTTTTGAAGGGAAGGGTATCTTCAAGGAGGCTGAGGTACAAGGAAAGCCCCATGATGCAAACTCGGAAGCGATGAAGTGTGAAATTTTGGAATCACTGTTCCGCAAACTAAGAAGCATACCGCTAACTTCGAATGAGCAGGAGATACATCAATCGAAAGATATACCGATTCTTCCTCAGAAGTCGAAGACGGAACCTATGATTTTGTTATCTAACTCAGATGATGCAAAATACTTAAACCAAACACGGAAAGCTTTCCATAACAATCCATTCATTCCTTGCTCAGAATATACGAATCACGGACCGGTTGTCAGAGAACAAACAACAATGTTTGCCACAACCGATCAAAACGTTCCGCAATCGGTCCATAATTATCCATATCCCTTTGTAGACCAAACACAACCTTACCGAATCCCTACAAAACCGTCAACAACGACAAGCCAAACATCAATAACATTTTTGCACACAACCGAGCAAGGAGGGGAAACTCCCATGTCAGATGCGAACACTCCAGCCGTTTCACCGCAAACAACGAAACATGAGAACGACTTTCCTTTCTCGCAAGCGAAGTACATCCTGGATGCAGCTGGCGCGACCCGTCGGAGCCGCGTCCATCGGAGCAATGGCTCGCCTTCGTGGAGGCACAGCAGGCGCAGGGGTGGCCGGCGAGGAGGAACGGCTCGCCTCCGGGGCCCCCTTTACACGGCTCCGGAAACGAATTCCGCAACGCCAGCGCGGGTAAGCAAAATCTTCTGAACGGTTAGGATGCTAGCAATAACCGCAGACGGACGGATAAACAGTTTTACTGTAAACCAAATCATCGTGATCAGGGACCCACAAAACGGGAATTCTGACAGCACCGCATGTTGTTCATTTACTACATACAGAAAGAAGATTTACTTACTTTTTCGATATCAGGGCCTCAGAATACGAGTTTTTCTCATATCACTTTCTTGAGCAATACATTACTTTCTCTCTACTACGCAAGTACGTAGTATGCGAGGAAATAAAAGATCTCCTTACCACGTTACGGAGGCAAATAAATAAATAAATAAAATAATAATTGTTCCGAGATGCGCGAACACGAGTAACTATCTGTCCGTTCCGCTGGCAGGTGCGGGGTTCCCGCCGTTGCTCGTGCGGGAGGCCGCCCCCGGCGCGGAGGCAGGCCGCGTGTCGTGGATGCAGCTGCGCTCCCTGCTGGACGACATGCGCGCGCGCAATCAGGCAATTTCTTTTGCACACACACCCGCGCCTCACTCATTTCCAATACTAGAAAGCAAACTCTCTGTTTTGTTTTGTAAAATAGTTCACTTTTTGAATTTCCATCCAGTCTTTTGTGTTTATGTTTATTGGTTGAGGACAACACAATAATGCCTAGGTAATAATTAAGCTGCGGATTTATAGGCACGAAAAACTGTAGAAACAGGTAAGCAAAATAGCCACTTAAAACTGCAGAATAGGCATTCAAAACCGGAAATTAGGCGTTTAAAAGTATAAAATAGGCATTTAAAAAGCTTATTAATATATAATATACATTTTTCTTTCTTACATATTTTAATCCTCACATTTAATTTAAACGTAATTGAAAATATTGTATGATGTGTTTTAATTGCCACGCGTAACGCAAATTGTAACTAGTGGTGTTTCATCAGCACCTACTTTCTCGCATTGTACCTAAAAAATATTAGCAATTTTAAAAAATTCAGAGTTCAACGAATATGAGTCCTGCACCATTCTTTTAAGCATCACTTTCTCTATCCGTGAGAAAAAATTGAAAGAAAACTGTAGTGTTTTTTTAGATTATTTTTATAACTTTCATTAATTTCAAGCAGAAATTCGCAAAAAATCACTCATTTTTTAAAAACAATTATACATGACCTTTTCTTAAAGATCGGATTATTTAAAACACATTTCATTTAAGACAAAAATATCTCTATTCAATATTGCACTTTTGCAATGTTATCTTTTTTGCAATTTTCGAAAGTACAGTGTGTTTACAAAAAATTGCGAATGAAACGCCGCCATTTTTTATACTTTCCTACTTACGAGGAGAAAATTTTATGAAAAAAATTAGAGCTTCTTTTTAGTAAAAAAATGTTTAAAATTTTGGAGTAAAAAATAAATTGACTACCACTGACGATTTTGCATGTGTTTCATAATACGAAATACCCGCACTGTTGTGGCAGTAAAATGAGACATAGATTTATTGATAGTTGTTCGATTCTTCTCTGTACTCTGCAAGGTAAAAATAAAAAAATGCATAATTTTAAAATTTTATGATTAAGGATTGTTGCTTTTTGATCAATAAATACGAGAACAGGCAACATTTAGGCATGTAAACACAAAATAGGCATTTATTCGTGAAATAAATTTTTAGGTACTATAAAATTCTCCTATAATGCTCCGCATGCCTCAAAATGAACAAGTAACCTAAAAGATTTCGTTTTACATCAAAGGAAAAAATAGGGAAACAGGCAAAAATCCGCAGCTTCGTAACCATATTTTAGCTTACCGTATACTATACATGTGCGATGCATAATCAGAGAAAAATAATTCTTATAATACAAAGCAAGTCACATTATGAAATTTTCTTGTAGGATACTTCAAAGTCACATGTATTCCATATATTCTTCGTACGTTTTGTTGACTTGTCTTTGGGTTTTGGAAGAATGGGTATTCTCTTAGAAATCCTGTAAAATCAAATTTGTAGTTCGGTTGCCAATGCAAATACGTTTTTATGTGAGTGAAAATGCCCAGTTTTCAAACGACGCTACTTTCGCTCATTGGCACTTATATTCAGAACTTGCTAACTCCTGCATGTACGAATTACATCGCAGAAAAGCAAAAGCTGTAGAAACATTATGTCAGGAAAGTTCTACATATGCAATAATTAAACTAATGAAATTAGGGAAATTTACAAATTATGCAACCATACAATTGTAATTCATTGTGAATACAAGTTAAAATGTTATTTAAAAATATAATTAAAATAGTTTATATTTACCAAGATCATTACATTTGTGTTGTAGTGTCTACCTTCATTTAAAAACGTGATGCATCACATATAATTACGATAACTGATTTTCATTATTTATGAGACAAATGCTGCACCTTGCATTTACATAGAATTACTCACCTTTGCACTTAAAAACACCCAATATTCGAACTTGAAAAATTCATTGTATTTGCTTCGTCAAAAATGGCCTCATTATTATAATTTAGTGTTTTCACTACAAATCCCGTTAATAACAGCAAGTGATTACACATCTGGAATCCACTATCAACCATTTAAAGAAAAAAATCATTAAATATGGTTAAGTAGAAAGCTAAAATTCCTTCCTAACGCAAACTTTAGAGTTTTAAATATATAGATTTACTTATATAGAATAACAGAGAGGGGATGGGATTTCTAGAGGTCAAGAAATCGTGCGCAGAGAATACCTTTTTTGCAATAAATAAATATTAAATTTGTGTAACTGTCGATTAAGAGTGCAGCTTGAGATATTGATTTGGAAGTGACTTGAACAGCTCGTGGCGGGCGCAGATGCGCGAGATGGCACGAGCGCAGATGGCGCGTTCGCGCCTGCAGGGGCCCTACTGGTCGTCTCCGCCGCCCCCCACGCACCCCCGTGGCCGCCCGTTCCCGGCTGAGCCCTGCGCGCCGTGGGGCCACGCCCACCACCCGCCCGACGGACGCTGAACGCGTCCTTTCATTTATACTCATTTGTATCCTAAAGCCAATAAATTCCTTTTCCCTTTGTAACAGAGAATGTTTTATTCCTAACTTACAGACATAATTACAATAGATATACAATATTAGCCAATAAATTCCTTTTCTCTTTGTAACAGTGGCGGTTTTATTCCTAACTTACAGATATAAATTACAATAGATGTACAATATTAGCGGGTTATTACTACCTAGAATGTTGCGGCGTCGACGTATCAAACCGTTTTAAAAGTATATTCATGTGTTGAAAAGTTCTAAATTTGATGCATAGGTTTGTTCAAATAAGTTTTTACAATATCAGGCATTAGACTTGTCAATGAATCGTAGTATCTGTATTTATTATACAATACTGTAATGCTATACTTACGTTCAAAACTTCCCAACACAATATTACCTTGTTACCTCCATATGAGTTATGAACTGGTAATATTGCAATTTCAAAATTGCAATCGCCGTAAAAAAATACTTGCAGGTATGAATGATACGAAGTTAAATTAAGTACATTTACATTTTGTACGCTTTTTTGATAATTGAACATAAAAGATCACCTGTAAACTGTTCTTCTGCGTTATTCTCCAATCCTGGTATAATATCATTCTCAATAATATCCAAACATTCTATCACAAAAGCTTCTACAACTACATCTGATTCTTTCCCCAATTTACTTAACATTTCCATATTGTTGTGTTCTAATACTAACTTTTAAAAGTTTAAAACTGCACAAACGCATTCTGATTTTGTTCACTTCTACTTCAACAAATGCTTTATTAATCGTTTTGTAGGCGAATCTACGTACATTAACAGGTGACTGTTTTGTTTGTTTATATTAATAAGGTGTTATTAAAGTTAAATAACAATAAGTTGAGTAACAATAAGTTTAATAACAATAAGTAACATTCATTTGAAAATCAGTATTTGCACGCTCAAGGACGTAAATGTGCAAAGTCTAATATGGATATGCTTCCATTCTTTAATATTCCTCACAGTACTGGTTTTCTGTGTATTCAGTTGGCGTTCTTCAAATAAGTTCCAAGGTAATACTGTACGCAGATGTTTGCAAATTTATTGTTAAAATATGGAAATACGGACAAAATACTTCACTTCTTGTGTTCAAATTAGCATCACTATTGATGCTGCGACGCGATTCACTTGTCCAAGATAATGTGTTTGTCATCGTCGTGGAAGAAAATTATGGTGTCGTGGACCGAACATTGTGTCTGGGTACTGGGGGTTTAATCAACGCCACCTACTTAGATCTGTTTAAGTGGCGTTGGTTTACCAGGTGTATGCTTAAGACTTTTCCGGTTTCACTAAGGGGTGGCGCCAACGAACAGTAGGCAGTGTATCAATTTGATACTAAATACGTTTGTTCGTATAACATTACCCTACGAACACACACAAGTTTAGTCCCCCAATCAGTATAGTACTGGCCAGCTAAAAAGACCAGCTAATGTGACAACTTTTGAAAAATACCACTGTCGGGTGAGAACATGTATTAATAATCGATTTAGGGTAATTTCGTTTCGTTTTGTGTTGGCAAAAGCACTTGCCTACATTTAAACAATTTCATTTAATACGAGTATATTACGTTTACGGGATCGGGATTTTTTTTCAATATTTAAATTTGCGATGAAAAAAAGACAACTTCCGCAGATTAGGCCTACATTTAAGTCGTTCATGTGGATTGTACTGTGACACCTTGGTATTGGTAATTACTAGATATTTGCATTTCACGGTTTGCATTTTTTCATAAATCTGCAGTTAGTGTTTTCGTTTAATTTATTAATTTAGTTCCGGGCGATTTTATTTTTATTTTCCATTGTTTGTCAGTAATCATAGTGAATTTATTTCAGTTTTAGAATTAAAAGCTAGTTATTTCGATTAATTAATTTTTGTGTTCAATTAATTTTATTATATTTTCTTATTAATTTTTCTAAATCCACTTTATTAATAACTGGAATATAAGGAATAACCTATCTACATCAAGGCCTATTCTTAGTATTTCCCCTTTAAAGTTTTCATGAATTGAAAGTTCCTCTCAAAAGGAAATTCAATGAATAGAAATAGTTTGCATTCTTTTGTGCGAGCCAAAAACGCCATAATACAACGATGTTGAATTTGACGATTTCGGACGAGAGCTCGAATCTTCTGAAAATCAGCGTCCTAGCCTGAAATTGAATTGCAAATACACTGGTGATAAGCATTATTCTAACAGATGGTTCGTTTGAACAAGAAATTCGCGTCAAAGTTGACCTATTTTGAAAGGCGACATTTTGTGGAAATGCCTCTCACGGTTGATTTCTCGTTCAAATGCGGTAATAAATGACATTTTCTAACTCGATATAAAATTTTGAAAGAGGATTTTGCTTCCTGAATAGAAATGGTTTGCATAGTTTTGCAGAAAAGGGCATTTTCTGCTCATTCTTTTGTGCGAGCCAAAAAGCGATAATTCAACGAAATCAGCCCTGAGAGACATTTCCACCAAAATGACGCCTTTCAAACTGCAGTCATCTTTGATGCGAATTTCTGGTTCAAACAAACCATCTATTAGGAAAATGCTTATATTTGTGTCTGACTATTAGCTGTTGAAATGTTTTTTGTCAGTGACTCCATCGCGATCAGGTTTTTCGCTCGCTTCCCCTGTTACTTGGAGCAAATTTACCTTTGATTTGCTTTGAACAGTTTTTATTTCTGACATTAAATACAAGTAAATTAAAATCATACATGACAAATATACTGTTCATTTTTTTCTCAAGAAAATGTTGTCTTACTTTTTTACGTGTATTTACTATCTATGAATTTACAATAGCTTTAAAACATTCTTCTGGCTAAAGAGTTCCTTTATCAGCATAAAACTGTGGTAAACAATGCACTTTGAGTTACGAAAATGAATAATGTATTGGAAGCAAGGAAGAAAGTTTGGCATTTACGGCATCATTTGTTTTTACTTCTGTATGCTTCGGTTGTTATGAACGTATTGTTTATTTAGGTTAGGCCCTCATCATCCAAGTGCGGGTTCTATCTTTTTATTTTTTCGAGGTCTAACGTTGTTTATGGTTATTAGTCACACATCTACCCTTCCCATCAATAATGTTTACTGTGATTGGGATACTGTAATATTACCTAGGTATGTACATCACTAATTTTGCTTTTCACGAGCACACTTGCTTCTGGAAGTGCTATGCTTTTGCTTTTGCTTTTCACGAGAACACTTGCATCTTGAAGTGCTATACTTAAGGTACTTTACCTTGTCAAAACCAACTGTTCAATTGAGAGGCACGAATCAAACATATTGCGAAAAACATTACGAAAAAATTTCGAGGAAATCATGTACCTTACCTCACAATTACCTTACGCATTATTAAAGGAAGGTTAAAAACTTGTATAAGTTTCGTGAGAAGCAAATGCGAGTGTTCTCCTGTCTTAAGTAGATTATCAAATTCTTTTAATTATACAGATTGTTCTCGTTATTTATTCTTTATACTTTTACTTTCGCACCTTACGAAGGAACTTTGTTAGAAGAGAAAGTTATGTAATCGTGCGCAGGGAAAAGGCAAACTTTTTTATATTATTAATACTATGTGGTGTAGATTACGTCTTATCAAAAGTTGTTTTTAAATTATAAGTATATAATCGCAAGAGGGTTACGTGGAGGGCAATTGTATATCTCTGCTTTATGACAAATTAACAAGTTGTGTTATACGTAATATAATATTGAATGCTCTTTCCATTAAATCGGTGTACACATTATTTAAAATCTCTAAATTTTAAATGACAACTTTCATATTGTTAACGATACATGTAAATTCGATAAAATGTTCAAATGGTTATAAGTGTATACTTCTTGATATAAGTCCTGAAGAGATACAAAAACCACAACTTTTAGAAACTTTCTGCAGGCGCCAAACGCTGTTTTTCAAAATATTTCATTACCATCAAATGAAGTGAAGACGACCACTCAATGGGGTCAGTTTGAACAAAAAGTCGAAAATATATTTTGCTAGATATTTCTGAATTGTTATTTAATATATTATTTTATAAAATATGTTTTGAATTAATTAAAGAATCTATAATTTCTTGTATCAACCAGAGACCGAAAAGGTATTGAATACCGGTAAAAATACCGGTAAAATACCGGTATTTTTCATACCGGTATAAAATACCTTTATTCTTTTATACCGGCAAAATACCTTTATAGGACGTCTATACCGGTATGGACGTCCATAAAGGTTATACCGGTATTATACCGGTATTTTCAATGGAAATACTGCCGAGTGCCCCACACACGCGCCGCAAACACGCGCGCGCGCCACAAACGCGTGCGTCACAAACGCGTGCCACACACGCGCTCGCGGCAAACCCACGCGCGCGCTAACACGCGCGCGCCAAACGCACGCGCCCGCCCACACACGCGCGCGCCAAACACGCGCCCCAAATACATGCGCGCGCCAAACATGCGCGCGCCAAACACGCGCGCACGTCAAACATCCGTGCGCGTCAAACACGCGCGCGCCAAACACGCGCGCGCACCAAACGCGCGCGCCCACACACGCGCACGCCCACGAACGCGCGCACCGAACAAACACGCGCGCCCAACAAACGCGCACGCCGAACAAACGGGTGAGCCGAACAAACGCGTGAGCCGAACAAACGCGCGCGCCTAACAAATGCGCGCGCCTAACAAACGCGCGCGCCTAACAAACGCGCGCGCCTAACAAACGCGCGCGCCTAACAAACGCGCGCCGAATCAACGCGAGCGCGAACAAACGCGCGCGTCGAACAAACGCGCGCGCCGAACAAACGCGCGCGCCGAACAAACGCGCGCGCCGAACAAACGCGCGCGCCGAACAAAACGCGCGCGACTAACAAACGCGCGCGACTAACACACGCTTGCACCAATCCACACGCGCGCTACACACTCATGCGCTATAGACTCACGCTCTATACACTCGCGCTATATACACACGCTCTTTCTTTCGTTCTCTTTCGATTTCTTTTTCTCTTTCTTCCTTTCTCTCTCTCTTTCTCTCTCTTTCTCTCTCTCACTCTCTCTCACAGTACACATTCGGCAAAGCGTTTGTTGGGGCCTACGGTCAAACATCCTTCTCTCATATTTCAATTCTACTCACTGCGAAAAGAAATTAATAGCCTGGAGTATATAGGTCGAGAGCGTTATCCTCTGCCGAACCGGAGACGCCCATGGGTCGAAACGCTGACCTCCGGAAACTGCCTACGCAACGGCGCAGTCCTCGCAAAGGGAAACTGATTCCGAGAATCGGAATGCGCCAAGGAACGTTGCATGAAGTCTTATCAACCGATGTCAGATTTCTGTCGCCTTCGTTCTTTCACAACAGATGTCGAAGGTCATATCCTGGCAGAGTCCGCAGGCCCAAACGCGCGTTCGCTCGCCAAACGCGCGTTCGCTCGCCAAACGCGCGTTCGCTCCACAAACGCGCGTTCGCTCCACAAACGCGCGTTCGCTCGACAAACGCGCGTTCGCTCGCCAAACGCGGGTTCGCTCGCCAAACGCGGGTTCGCTCGCCAAACGCGGGTTCGCTCGCCAAACGCGCGTTCGCTCGCCAAACGCGCGCGTTCGCTCGCCAAACGCGCGCGTTCGCTCGCCAAACGCGCGCGTTCGCTCGCCAAACGCGCGCGTTCGCTCGCCAAACGCGCGCGTTCGCTCGCCAAACGCGCGTTCGCTCGACAAACGCGCGTTCGCTCGACAAACGCGCGTTCGCTCGACAAACGCGCGTTCGCTCCCCAAACGCGCGTTCGCGTCCCCACACGCGCGTTCGCGTGTGCACACGCGCGTTCGCTCCCCCAAACACGCCTTCGCGTGCCTAGACTATTATAATAATTCTTTCTCAACCAACAACAAAACTCGACCTAGGTTGAATGTCTGGTGACGAAAATACGCCAACGTTGAGACTCGAACCCTAGGACCCCCGATCAGAAACTCTGCGGAGTCCATAATTGTTCCTCTGAGCCATCTCAGCGTTAAAAATCAGAATGTTTCCCCTCCGAAACCTGTATGATTATACTGAAATATAAGTATTTTTCATGAAAATACCGGTATTTTCATGAGAAAATACCAGTAAAATACCTCTAAATAGAGGTATTTTACCGGTATAGACGTCGAATAAAGGTAAAATACCTCTAAAAATACCGGTATTTGACGTCTTATACCGGTATTTTTAAGGTATTTTGAATAAAGGTATAATAGAGGTAAAGGTATTTCTATACCGGTATAAATACCTTTACCGCTATTATTTCGGTATTCAGTCCCTGGTATCAACTACATTTACAATAATTGTTGATAATCAAATAAAGTTTTTCTTTGAAGTATCCTTTTTGAAACTGATGAAATCTGCAGTTCTTTTGTGTGGTTATTGAGATGTGACTTACCATACGTCTCAAATGTTGAACCTTGATAGCTTGAGGAAAGTAGTTAATTTGCAAAATTAAATTGTTTACATTTATTGAATGATGTAGATGAATATAAAATCCTTTACAATTGGGGGAAATTGACCGTGTATGATAGATGTATATCATGGCATTAGGAAATGCATTTGTCATTTCACTTCCTATGAATGTTATAAATTTTGAGTCTCTTTCTGAAAGATTAACTCTGTCCACCCACATCCAATTCTCTCCCTTGTCTTTTCAACTGTGTGTAGACACTGTGATATTCCCCTGTCTCCATAATAACACACCACGGTTGTGAAAGTCGTATTGAAATCGGCATCAGCTAAATATCTACCATTTACAATAACGTTAAGTGTGCACTGCAATACACTGTAACATCTCTGATGGTTTGTAGTTTTTTTTTCGGTTAAAGGAAACAAAGAGATAAATTACATTTGTTCTCAAGATACGTTTCTTCGAACTCATAGACGAAGTTACAAGAATTAAACTCTCAGAAAATATGAAACACTAAAAATCTAAAATTTTTAATCATGAAAATTGCCCATTACGTATAACATAATAATTACACTTTCAATACCCATTCAATAATGAAGTATTACTGCGAAAACAGCACGTACTTCCTCGCGATTTTACTAATATCTATGTAATATTATAATATGACAATTGCTCTCGTACACTTGAACTACCATTCGAAAAAGTTTTAAACAAACGAAACGTGAAAAATACATATGTTTTTAAATTCAAACGTTTAAACGAAAACAGCTTCATGCCATTGAATCTAGTGTATCCACGTTCGAGATAAATCTATCAATGATGTGCGATGCGTATTTTAGCTGTAAATAAAATTATTAGTTTACATTAACGCGAACGAATTGCATCCGCCATTATCGCCTTATCAGTGAGGCGTTACAACAATGAGTTGCGCCATGCAACAATGTCCGCTAATTGGTATGGGATATAACATTTTATCAAATAATTGAATATAATATTGTTGTATATTCATCAAATCTACTCTGTTTTTACGCACATTACTCTTCATTCCCATATCTTATTATGCAAAAACGAAATTATCTATTCGTTTTCACATTTAACTCAATTAAAAGACGCAATTTAAATAAAGTTTTAAATAAATTATAAAAGATTAATTTTAAACGTTTTGCAAAAGCTTGAATGTAAGAAACTAACAAAGAAGTACAAAATAATATACACATTCTAACTTACGAAGCATCCCGCTGTAATTACCTCGATTACGTTGATGAAGCGCAGTCAATTGGGAGCGGGCTATTATGTTTGTGCTAATTGTTGCGGGCTATTATGTTATTTTCAAAAAAATCAACATGACCTTTTTTGAAGATATGATTTTATGAACACATTTCGTTAAAAAACAAATTGTATCTTCACCATTGTAGTTGTAGGAAGACGCCGAAAAAATTGTTTTGTTTTCAATTTTTCCATCAAAAGCAAATTATTATTAATACAGGTACAATTTAAATCAGAGGTCTTAAATAGTCGATTTCCCATCATTTGGGGATTTTTACTTCCTCGTTCATAAGAAGGTACTTCCTAAGAAGAGAAATTTATGTAACCGTGCGCCGAAAAATGTGGATTTTCGAAAGATAAATCCATTTCCTAAATAAATAGGGGGAAAAATCCTCTAATTCGTGGTGTAGCCTTGATACCGAAAAACAGATTGACGGCAAAACGTCTGTCCGTGTCTTGTCCGTCTGTGGTCAACGCTAGCGCCTAAACTGCCTTCTCATTTTTTCCAGAATTGATATCATCCACTAGATCTGAACGAACTCGAGGCCTTCAGAGTTTCAAACGGATATTTTGATTTTTGAGGCTACTTTACATGAAGCTTCAAAACCGTTTTCAAAATTTTCTCAAAAATGGCTCCAATTTTTTTTATTTAACTTCAAATAGTGTAAAGGACAACAATGAGAGAAGAGAATGCTGAAGAGAATGGTGTAGCTGTCACGAGTGTTGAAATTCCATATTTTTTGAAAAATTGCAAAAGTGCAAATTTTTGTGTCTCTGCCTACAACTATGATATTGAAGGTAGATATTTTTTCCTTAAAGAAATCTGTTTCTTAAAGACAGATTTTTAAATACGTTCATGCTCAATTTTTCGAAAATATTACTAGTTTTCCCAATTTATTTAGACTAGATTATAGCCTTTCCATTTGAAATAATTTTAAGCAATGTCTTTTAATTCATTACTTTTATCATTAAAATAACGCAAATGTTCATTCAATTTTTACTTCTTAAAGAATATGGTCTCCACCTACCACTCCTCTAATGTATAGACCAGTTTAGGTGTCTCAGGGCACCAATTGATGTCACTTTAGTGCCTCTGACCGTGAGGTCCTATGTTCGAATCCCGACAGTGGCAGTATTTTCGATACCAGCTACGTAGATAGTATGGAAACGCTACTCTAGCTACATAGAATTCAGCCGCTGTGTGATCGATAGTTTTCGGTAGTTTCTTCGATCAACATCAAACGAATACCTTAGCAGTACCCTAATAAACGGGCCATGGACCGGTCGTGATCTTTCCTTCCTCTTCCTTGTCCCATTCTCAGTCCTTACTTACCCACACCCTTTTCATGCACTACATTACCGCAGATGCCGCACATGGAGACAGGTCGGGGGCTTAGAGTTTCTCCCTGTTAACCCTTTCACGCACAAAAATAAACCAAAAGGCAAAATTACTTTAAAATATCTTTAAACTCTTTATTGGCATTAAACAATCATATAATTATCGTTTTGAACAAAAAAAAATTGTATAGTTTTGCGAAAATCGTAAGGGACATATGCCTTAAGGGACAATGTGCCTCAAAGGGTATATTTCACAGGAAACGTATCGGGCCTCACCAATTGAAATAAAATAACAAATTTATTTTTTTAACATGGTTTATCTTATATGTAAGTCATACATTTTCAAGTGTGAAATTTTTCAAAACAATTTCTTCCATTTGTAAAACATAAATGAACATTGCATGTAGAGCACACATTATTTGTGCGATTTTCAACATTTTCTTTGGCACAATTGACACATCTCTTTCGCGTGCTAACTTTGATCATAACATGAGAAACTTTATGGTGCCGTTTTTCATTACTCAGTCTCTTCGCAGTCATGATAGTAGAAGGTACGGTATTCTTCCGTGACGAAAAATCACCAATTAGGGTCCGAGCTACAAGCTGACGGTACTCTAAGCATGATAATTGCGCCCCTTCTACACAACCCTGTTCAAGCAATTTGCAGTAGACAATGAATGCATTATTCACAGCAATGTCTAAAATGTCAAAGAACAAACGAAGATAATACTTAATCTTAGATTTTCTGTCTATTTCATAGCAAACTTTTCGTTGATCCATCAGATCAACTCCGCCCATATGTTTATTATATTTTAAAACTATTTCAGGGCAAACAACATCAATCTTTTGATCAGATCCTGCCTTTCGCCGCTTTACAGTAGCAGTAGGAACAGGAGACAAGAAATTTGTTAGTAAATGTACAGATTTGTTGTCCATCCATTTTACAAATGATATACCCTGAAAACTTGTAGCAAAAATTTCTCCTCTTTTCATATTTTTGTCCAATGGTAAGTTTTTTGGAACATTTTTCCTGTTAACACGAACTGTTCCACAAGCTTTTATGTTTTGTTTTGCTAAATTGTATTGTAGGTTTGGTGAATTAAAAAAGCTATCAATGTAGATTTCACAACCTAATCCTTGAATACACTTGGTCAGCTGCATCACAACTGATTCCCCTAAACCAATTTCGGGACCACTGTTCTTTCTACCAGTATAAAGATCAAATTCATACAGGTACCCTGTTTGTGAATCAGCCCTACACCATAATTTGAATCCCCATTTAACTGGCTTGTTTTTACATACTGTTTCATAATATTGTGACCTTTGAATTTAATCATATGCTCATCAATAGATTGAGATTTTGTATTGTTCATGGCTTTCTGGAAACTAATGTTAAAATGATTCATTACAGGTCTGATTTTATAAGCTCTGTCATATTCAGGAGAAGTTCTGTCCGGTTGATTTTGGTTATCAGAGAAGTGTAAATTCCTTCTGATTTCTTCAAATCTACTTAGGGGCATTATATTCGCTATGAAAGGTACACCCATATCTGGTTGAGTGGACCAGTAACTTCTTATAGTAGGTAATACATGGTATCCCATCACATAGTTCATCCCTAAAAAGGCTTTCATTTCACTTTTACTAACCGCATACACATTTCCATTCTGAATAGCATACTTTATAGATTCAGGACATAAAATTTATCTATCAAGTAATCAAAATTTGTGACGGCAGAAAAAACTTCGAATGGACTTATTGACGATATGAGCTCAGAATCACTAATGGTTATTTCACCGAAGTTATAATCTAGCTTCTCCTTGAAGTTATGCTGTTGATAACATTATGTTTCCATTTGAATATTGGAACTTTATTTAATTCTACTCTATTCTGTTGGGATTGATATATCTCCGACTTTGAATCTGTGTTAACATCTAAATTTGGAGTCTCGATATAAACAGTTTCAATACCAGCATCTATATCTTGAGCAATAAACTGCTGATCCTCTTCATCTAGTAATAAATCATCTTCTCCATCACTATTATCAGCTACCAGAAGCTGCAGAATTTCATTTTCATTTAATTGAAATTCTCGATTGCGATTCTTCACCATCACCTTACGAAAACAAAGCGTAAATATCACTAAAACGCACCAGAGAAAGACCACTTGTACATTACATTACGTACCAAATAAGGTTATGGTTGACGCACATTGGGACATAGGTGTCCCAATTGCTTTTTTTTTACATTTTTGTGCATTTACTGTAATATATAGAAAACTAATAACTCAGAATCAAAAATACATTTACCACAGAAGAATATTTTCATATAACATGTGAAACAAATCCGGGGATGCAGTAATTATTGCGTTTCAAAACTTCACTTCTTCTAGTTTGCAAAACAGTAACTTTCTATTCACTACACAGCTCACAAAATGGCGATTAGCAGTGCCGACAACATTTCAATATATTAAAGGCGCGTTCATAAACGCATGCTTATTCATTTCACAACTCAAAATATTTCCGATTAAGAGCAAAATAAAAATAAATCCTTGGGACAAATATGTCCCATGTGCGTGAAAGGGTTAAGTGAGGTGCATCAATGATGGGAGATACCTGGTAGAGGAAAACCTCGCAAGCCGACGACTAGGTCAGTGCCAGTTCTCGCCATCCAGAGGGGGAAAATCACCGTCAGCTCCCGCGATAAAATATGCACTTCATACATGGGGCTAATGACCTTAGAAGTTGATGCGCCCGAAATCACTAATCAATGAGTCTAATGGATGGTGCTGTGACAAATGCAAAATGTGATTATGGTATCATTGAAAATAAAAATCACTTTTCAATAGAATACGGTATCAAATAAGATTCTTTTAATTAGATCAAGGCATGATAGTGTCACTTTTCTACCGTTTGTTTTAGTAGGGGGACCCGTCAATCAGTAATAACAGTATTCACTCGTCAATCAGTATAAGTGAACATATTAAGTGAGGCCGTACAAATGGAAAAACAAGATGAGTGACAAATTGGTGAAGATTCCGATAAAATTAATGTAAAAATGTCGTTTTCTATCTTCAAAGGGAAAGGGAATATCAAAAATAAAATGGTTACGATTGAAATGAAATCTAGACTACAGGTCATATGAAAAATATCTCAACTTGAGAAAATAATTAATGAAATAGTGGCTGTACAAATAAAAAAATAGCAAGAGGTTTTTTGCTTTTCCTGAAATATTAACATTTTGAATTTGTGTTACTTTTCCGTTGGAAGTGTGTAAAATTGAAGTGACAGGAAACGTACTTCTCAATGCTATTAATAGTGTTTCAGCTGGAGTGGTGAGAAATGACAACTTTATAAACATGGGAGTTGGATAAAAATTAGAAGCAATAGTAGGGCCACATTAAAAGAGTGAGTCACAGCCAAAAGTTATCCGTTGTGGATAAACGTTGGTCAAACTGTGGAGTAGAAATTATTGTATACTGTTCAGTCCAATAATGCATAGCCATGGAAGTGAGAGGAAGAGTGAAAACATTGACGTTATTTGTTCACGAAAAACGAGAATGACAGTGGTTGGAGGGCAGAATAATGTTTCTCATGGACTGCCTGAATCATTAAATGAAGCTTCGAGGCCGAATCAAGCAGCTAACTTCCATCATCGTTCATACCGCTCGGTATCACAATTCCAACGCTGAAACGAATTTCCTATGTAATTGATGATTTTGGGTACTTGAATACCATTTGTATTCCCCCGATACGAGTCTCTGAGGTTACAGTATTTATAAATGAATGGATAATGTAAATTAGTACGACACAAAATAAGTCACCATACCTTACATACAATGATCATTATGAGACATTAACAAATATGGACGCGCACATATGGACCCTTTAATAAGTGTTCCAAAAGAGAAGAAATATTCAGGATATGTAACTGACATTTCCCTACTACTAAAGTCAAGGTTGAATTGTAACAATGCTGCTACTAATTTTTATTTAACCTTTGTATACACTATTTGCATCTTGGAATGAGATTTTTCGTTTCTTTGCTTCATTGATTAGAGATTGCGGGCGTGACCAGGGCTAGGGCATTTATCGCTATCCATAGCACGTTTGCTGGGGTACTGTTGCGACATTCGCCTGGTACAGATTTTTGGGTTAGTTGGAAGTAACCCCAAGAGGCACGTACCGCCGCCTCAAGCGCTTTGAAGGCGCGCGCCCGCGGGCCTTCAATTGTCGTCGTTTCCGCGGCGCCGGGAGGGGGAGGGGGGCGGGCACCACGCGACGCGCGGCGCCGCGACGGCCGCAACCTGCCCAAAGTGCCTGCGTACCGACGCCGGCGTCGCGCGGCGGTGCGTAGCACCGGCTGCGGCGGCGGCGACGTCCACGGCTGGGACGGCGGGGGCGGGGCGGTGGGCGCCGGGGGCGTGGTCCAGCCGCCCGCCCCCAGCCCCCGTCTCCGCCTCCGCCCACGCCGCTCGCGTGCTCCGTCAGCATCCACCTGCCGCAAGACTGTCTGCGCGTACGCCCGGTCGAGCGTCCCGCCGTCTCGCCGGCCCCCGCCCCGGCCCCCGCCGCCTCCCCTGCCGGCCGCCGCGAGTGCCCCTACTGCAGGAATGCCCCGCCCGCGCCCCGCCAGCGGTCAGTGCACCTCCTAGCAGTCACAGTATGTCTCAGATTGTGAGGAAGCCAGTAAAATAATTAGTGCTTTCGAGGGTACTTAGTGTTTTCGAGAGTACTTAGTGATTTCGGACGCGTCAGCTACGTGAATAATAAGTCCCATAATTATTGTAATGCACGTTTTAACCGCTTTAACCCGTTGGAATGTGAGGTTCATAGTACATGAAAAGAAGAATGTGTGTTTGTATAAGGGAGGAGGAGGGGACACAGAAGATTAAGGGAAAATTGCGCGCGGTTCGTGACTCGTTTGAGAGTACTGCTCTGACATTCGCCTGGTATTGATCGAAGAAATCACAAAAGAGTTCCTAAGAGTAGTTGATCCTTGAAATTCTTATTCGGACAGTGGCTGAATTCAATTGAGCTATTAAATTTGTATCGAATATCTGCCCCCGTCGGGATTCGAACCTTAGAACTTCCCTTCTGGGTGGGGAATGTGTGACCCCGAGCCACCGCAGCCGGTTTCGAGCAAATTTTGACATCACGTGTCTAGAGATGGAATGGGAGATAGTATCTATGCAAGGAAACACAAACATCTAATTTTCACGACAATACTCTGCTACAAATGTATTGAATTTTTGAATATATGTATTTCTGATTCCTCACATAATCACTTATACACATCAATATAATATGAATTATTTTGGTTTTAGCATGTTCGTTTAGCTGTAGATCTTGGCAAAGAATTACATAAAAATATTGGTTAATGAAAGCGCATTTTCTTTTATAAATGGATAGTACCAAATTATGGAAAGTGTCGACATTACGAAAACTTGTTTGCAATTCTGGCGTTGCGACTTATTATATCTTCACTTTGTGTAACCAGTCTCTCTGTCGTATGTCTACTGCACAATATATTTAGTGGTAATTAAAAAATCTAGTATTTTATTGGACGAACACAATTGGTTATCAGTCGACGCGGACATCTCTGTAATCCGATGAGCTTTCCTGCCTATCAGAAGAGCTCTTGGGACATTTGTGAAAATGTACGATTCATTACTGACGCTTCTAGCATATCTTACAGAAGGTGACAGACATGTAACGAAATGGCAGCAATTTAAGCATTTAAACCTTCAAAATCAATCGTAGAAAATGTCAGTGTGTGCACGAAGACTAAGTAATCATCAGGAACGAATTCTCGCGTCGATGCAAAATTCGTTCCTGATGATTCTTTCATAGCGGTAAAATACGAACTCGTGAGTGATTTTTCTACAGGGAGTGGGCCAAAATGTGTTTTGGGGACACTCAAATTTGGTCCGGGATAAAGGATATCAATTTCAACACATTCTATATGGTTCGTAAAAAGTGACAGTGCAACATTACAACTTTGAGCCGGAGGAGGAGACGTATTGTGACCAGTTGCGAAGTGTTAATGTGACAGGAAGTTGCAAATAGAGGTAGTACATTTAAATACAACTTTCCACAGTATCGATACTTTTTTCATTCGGTTCTAACCTGAAAAACCGCTGAACTTTTTCATTGAACGTTTAGTTTTACATAACCTTTCGGTGCCTCCCCAGCTATAAGCTACCAACTCTAACAATTGAAAATAATTTATTTTTTACGGCCAAATAAATATATTGAATTTTTCAGTTCATACCAGTATGTATTTTGTAGTACCTCTATTTTAATAAAATCAATCAACGTGAAGTAATTCTATATAAAAATTCATATCATTGGTTATAATGAACCAAAAATGTTAGTCCCCAGAAGTTCACTAAAATCGGAGTCGACTGTATTAAGCACACAGGGCTCGATCCAAGACATAAAAAAGGTGTTCCATACACAGCGAGACCGAACCCAAATGAGTACTATTCAGATGAATCCTGAGGATATGGTGTCCCCGCAACGATCTTCAATTAGCTCCCGTAAGCACTAACATGTGTACCACTTAGAAACTGAGAAAACTGAAAGAGCGTTTCACATCCTTCACAAGGGCTAGAGCTGCGATCTTAGCGCATATCACAGGCTTCTGTTTACTAAAGATATGCCTTAAATTATAAAGATAAGTTTCTGTGGAAACCATTTCATTACAGTAGTGCCGTGTTGATCCCCCAGGCATCAGCCGGCGCAGCCCCCGCCGCCGTCCCTGACGGAGGATGAGTCGCTGGCGGAGGAGACGACGTCGGAGGACGAGGACGAGGAGGAGCGCGAGGAGCGGCGCGCGGCGTCGCCGCCGGAGAGCGACTCGTGGGGGTGGGAGCCCGAGCGCCCCGCCGCGCACGCCGCTGCTGGCGCGCGCCGTCGCCTGGCTGCGCCGCGCCTTTGCGTGGCTGCGCCCGCGCGGCGCTCACCCACGCCGCGCACAACGCCAGCGGTACGTGGAAATCTCCTAGGAGAACGCTCCGACCCGCTCCGACCCGCTCCGACCCGCTCCGACCCGCTCCGACCCGCTCCGACCCGCTCCGACCCGCTCCGACCCGCTCCGACCCGCTCCGACCCGCTCCGACCCGCTCCGACCCGCTCCGACCCGCTCCGACCCGCTCCGACCCGCTCCGACCCGCTCCGACCCGCTCCGACCCGCTCCGACCCGCTCCGACCCGCTCCGACCCGCTCCGACCCGCTCCGACCCGCTCCGACCCGCTCCGACCCGCTCCGACCCGCTCCGACCCGCTCCGACCCGCTCCGACCCGCTCCGACCCGCTCCGACCCGCTCCGACCCGCTCCGACCCGCTCCGACCCGCCTCCGACCCGCTCCGACCCGCTCCGACCCGCTCCGACCCGCTCCGACCCGCTCCGACCCGCTCCGACCCGCTCCGACCCGCTCCGACCCGCTCCGACCCGCTCCGACCCGCTCCGACCCGCTCCGACCCGCTCCGACCCGCTCCGACCCGCTCCGACCCGCTCCGACCCGCTCCGACCCGCTCCGACCCGCTCCGACCCGCTCCGACCCGCTCCGACCCGCTCCGACCCGCTCCGACCCGCTCCGACCGCTCCGACCCGCTCCGACCCGCTCCGACCCGCTCCGACCCGCTCCGACCCGCTCCGACCCGCGCCGCCTCGCTCGTAATGTAAATAGTGCTATAATAATTACATTAGAGCACTACAAAAAAGCTTTTTATTTGGTAGCATCCATATGATTCATATGCGCCATCGTTGAAGTTAAAGTAATACACTAGTGGACCCGGCAATGTTTTTGTATTGCAATGTATTACCCATCACAAATTTGATTTACTTGTCTAATATAACGTTCAAGTAATAATTCCAGCAGATATTTGACAATCGCAGGAACAGAATAAGGAGCGAAGACTTCCTTAATACTTGAGGGTGCGGCGGGATGCGTAGAGCTTCTATTCAGGGGCACTTGAATCAGTATAAACGCATAAAATTATTAAATTCATCACCAACGCGTGTCTACGTGCGACCGACATATGCACATTGTTACTGTACAATGCCGATATTCTTCACGCAAATGCAAGCAATAAGTTGACAAAGTTGTGTCGCAATCGTATGAACGTTACGACAGCCCATAAAATAAGAACAAACAATCTTTGATTTTTACTGTATGTATTAGATATTTTTCTTCACAGTAAAGGACGCTTCATTTCCGTCCCCAGACGCAGGCGGCGGGGATCCGTATCCGCGCACGGCCTTCATCGTGCTGCCGGTGCGGCAAGCGCCCGGCGGCGGCCCGCTCAACGCCCAAGCGCTGGGCAACCTGGTGCGTCGCGTAACGGAGGCGACGGAGGACCACGGCCCGGCGGCGTCCCTCCCCGCCCCCTCGCCCACGGGGTCGCCCCCGCCCGCGCAGCCCCCGCCGCCGTCGCCCTCGCCGCCCCCGGCCCCGAAGCTGCTCTCAGCCGAGGGCCAGGCCCGGCCGCACGCCCGCGCCCGCTGGCGCTCGGAGGTGCAGGTGAGGAGTGATGGGATGAATCAACTATTCCCCACCCACCCCGCCTTTTCAACCGTTAATCAACGATTAATTTTGTAGTTCTCCCTTCTCCCGTACACAAACTTTTTTTAAATATACATTTATTAATGAATGGATATACATAGTTCAGTGCTATATATACAACATCAAATGTATTTTTTCCGACTTATATTTAACTTAAATGTTAATCTTACAATTATATCTAACTACACGTGAATAGGAAACTCACAGAGCACCTATGGCATTAATTCAGGTCTGAAAATGTGCTGAGGAACGAATCTAATGGGCATCTATTTCTTATTCTGGTTGGTAGCTGGTAGGTCGTAGCTAAGTCCTAATGGGTTGCATGGGTTACTGAGTTTATTTTGTAGAAGAAATTGTTAGATAGGAGCGCAATATGGTGAACTATAGGGGATAAATTCAATTTTTTGTGCAGTTGAGAGTTTGAGATACACCAGGGTGCATGACTGGCAAGTCTGAAGAAATGGTTTTGGATGACCTGTAATTTGTTGATGTTGGTTTTAGAGGCATTGATCCAGATGGGGCATGCATAAAGCATTAGCATCTGATCGTACACAAACTTACAGTGCCAGTGTGTCAATGATTTTGTGAGTCGTCTTAATAAAGCATTTATTTTGTACTCGAATGTATTTCTAGGTCATGGTGTCAATTCTAGGCCGTTTGAAAAAACTCTTTGTCTTTGGGAGTTCCTTTATGGGTTGCCATCGACTTTTCCCGCGTTTTCAATTGATGATTGGTACAGTTGCACCGAGTGATTCGGTCGGCATTCCATGTAGTTCGTCAGCTCTGTGGTGGCGCGAGTTAAAGTGGTAAAATCAATTTCAGAAGCGTGAACCACCATGAAGAATCTTTCTAAAGTGTTGTGTATTAAAGAATTCATCGGTAATCTAAGATAATATTATTTAGTGTTCATTGAAAACTTATAATCCACAAATAACTGCAATTATGTAAAAATAACAACTCACTTTATAAACATTCCACGATTAATTCTACATCTTCCATGCATTTATTTATCCATCCATGTGGATGAAGAACTTTGAATTAATTGGGGAGTTTGACATAAAATATATTATTGATAGAGTAAACGATCCATAAAGGTATATTATGTTCATTTATTTCGCGTCAGTAATGATAATTCTATGATTTATGAAATGTTAATTATATTATTTATCCATTTTCTCGAAATTTTGAAAGAGCCGCCTCGATAGCTGTGTTCCTCCAATCCCAGCACAGATACCATCAGAGTTGGTGAACGATTTCAACGATTCAACAAATCAGTCTGAAAAGCAAACATATTAGCGGCTCAACCTACAGTTGGAGCACCTCCAGATTCTATCACTAGTGGTAATGTCATAGAATGCGTACCCAGCGGACGGTTAACGATACGTTTCATCCGCGTAAATTGTCGACAAACGGACGGCAGCAATCGTTCAGGGGAAATATCGTTGCATCTGCAGCATCGTTGATAGGTGTTGCGTATATCGTGACTGAAGTCCCTTAACAGCGTAGGCTCACATAGGTGCCCGAGATCGTAGGTATCCCCAATAAATTCATCTGCCGCTGTTTTTCACTTCTCCAACGTCGCTGTCCGATCCCCTCTTTTGGGGGTAATTAAAAATAAGAACACAGTAATTTCAAACAAGTGAAAGGGTTAAAGTTTCAACACAGGAAAATATATTGTTCGCAAGTTCTTGTATTCAAATCAGTCGGCAAACTGTTACCTGCTCCACTTCCGCGGATATCTTGTTTCGAATTCTAGAATCACCTATTAATTTTATCAAATATCTTCCCCAATGTTTTGCCAATTTTCTAATCTCTTTAAGGGAACCGTGCAGTGTAAAATGACCAAAAATCACATTTTTCATTTTTTATGTTAAAAATTTCTGTTCTTTTACAAATAGTTTGATATATATAACATTGTTTAAAAATAATATTTTCATTTCAAATTTAATTTTTAAAGAAAGCATTGCATCGAGGTGGCCATTTAAATGACACGCCTACTTTGCTTCTCTTCTTATATCAGCTATATAAAAAATATTTAGGAGATGGGGACTTGAAAGCATTAATGAAAGCTCGAAAGCATTATATAATACGCTCATTTCTGGTCAACTCAATTTTGCTTCTGCCCATTGTTGTCGCGTTCGTGCCCGTACAGGAGCCCTTGCAGACCTCTGGTAGTATGTTTTTGCCACTTTTAGTGCTATTCAATTGTTATGTTGCTAAATTACACTACTAGAGTGCTCCTGAAGCGCCAAACGGTGGTTATTAAGCATTTTGTTTCTATAAAAAGAAGCAAAACCGTTGAAACTTAGCTGCATAAACCCCGTCAACTAAAAATTGGATACAACTGTTGTAAAGGGCAGAGGTTGTACTATGCAAATAGAGCTGCTGAAGCCACAACAAAAGAAGCTAGGGTAATAAAAAGGCAGAGAAAAACACAAAACATCTCAGAGAATGTGCAAGAAGATTATTGTCCAGGAAAGTTCTGAGGAAATGTGGAATTACACATTTTATCTTGTTTTTTCGATGTTTCTGAAGATCATTTTTTCGTACTTTTGCACCTTTTTTCCCAGAACTGGTGTACCAATGTACTTGAAACTTGGCACAAATATTTAAGATACATATATACACCAGAATTATTCAGGTGTCATGAATATTAACCATATTTAAAAAATAAAAAAGTTTTAAATTCAAACATTTAGATTTTAAACATTTTCAAAAATGCATATCTTTTTTCCCTTAACTTTGGAACATTGAAAATGGTACAGAATATCCATAGAAACATTTCAACTACAAAATTTCATTGAAATACGCTCTTTGCAATCTGAGAAAAAAGTGCAAAAATACAATAATGCATGTTTGAATTTTGTTTTTATTGTTATATTTTTTGTACCAAAAATAAATTACTTACAGGTCTAAAAATAATACGTGATAATATTTAAAGTACAGTTAGTCTGCAGAAAAAATTCAGAGAAAGTGGATAAATACTTTAACAGTAGGAAAGGAAAATACAAGACATTTCATTTCATGTGTATTCGCAGTACACGATTCCCTTAAGACGCTACTCTTGGGATATTTAAACCCGAATATGCCCTCGACATACATCCAGGCATTCATTTCTTCTTCTCGACCCAGTGTTCCCTAAACAAACTTTCGTCCTTAGTAACCGACGCGAAATCCCTCAATTATCTCCTTCTTATGAGTTGATACACTCGTGCCAAGTTTTATATTTTGATATCGTAACAATCGAAGTCCTTTGGTCTCGAGGCTTTTTGGCGTATTTTAGACATTAGCTATATAGATGAGTCGAATTCAGCCGCTGTCTGGAGGATAATTATAGGAGTTGGCTTCTCTGGCGTAGTTCTCCGTAGTGTTTATCGATCAATACGAGACGAATGCCGAGCCATTGCCCTAACAAATGGGCCTCGGACCGCGTGCTTCCTTCCGTTGCTCATCCTCATACCCTCCTCTTCATGAATAACTACATGAATTACAGAATCACACATGTCGCAAGCTTACATCTTGTGTACATTGGAGTGGTAACTTGCTAGGGCAGATACTTGAAAGAGGAAAAACCGCAAACCTTCATGTAGGTTGGCGTCGGCTCTGAAGGACCTCACAAAACATACAGAATGGCACAATAATTTGGTTGAAGCGCTGTATTTGGTTTAAGAGTTATTTTAAGTCATCAGCCATCTCATAACAAAAATTATGCGAGATATTCCTTTTCTATTCCTAATATTTAACACAAATGTATTTCCCATCACAGTATAAACCCACACCAAGTTGTTGACCACTTGTTTTAGTTATTGTTATACAATGGCACTGATTCTGTGATTTAAATGGCATAACTCTGGATAACTCTAAACGAGAAACGACTCAGATTAGTTTAGAGCTAATCTGCAGGGCTGTCTCTGCAGTAACTCTGACTGAGAGATCCTAAAGCTCGAGACTCGACGTGCCTAGAGAGCTACGTCGAATTCAGCCGGTGTGTAGAGGAGAATTCTAGCTGCCCGCGGCTCTGATCAGTAGTTTTCCGTGGTTATTCCAATCAATTCCAGGCGAATGCCGGAGAATCACCATAACAAACGGACCACGAACCCCCACTCGACATTTCCTTCCTCTTCCTTGTTCTATTCTCGCGTCTTACTTACATGCACTACACTTTCACACATGTCGAAAGACCAATCAAGAGCCTAGAGCTTGTCCTGACTGGAGCGGTATCGCACGGGGAGGTACCTGAAATTAGAAATCCCTCACAAGCGACGTGTAGGTCGACGCTGGATCTTAGCATGCAGCGGGAGGCGGGGTAAGGAATCACCACCACCTTTCGAAATAAAAGATTCACTACACTAATTGGACAGTTACAGAAATTGACTTGCCTGAAAACATTAATCTAAAGAAGTCCCTCAATTGGATCGTTTCACTCGCGAGGTCACTTGCACAGGACGAGGGTCGCGGCGCGGACGCGGCGCGAGCTGCGGGAGAGGGCGCAGCGGACGACTCGGGCGGGTCGTCGGACGAGCGCGACGACTTCGACTGGACGGCGGCGGCGGCGGCGTCGACGCGCCGCTACCGGCGCTCGCTCCGCCGCCGGCGCCGGCGCCGCCGCGCGTCGTCCGTCGGCCTCCCCGCGTGCTGCAACGCGGCCACGCAGGCGCCCGCACTCGCCCCCTCGCCCGCGCCCGCCCCCGCCCCCGCCCCGACGCCGGATGCCCCGCCCCTGGCGGCGGTCGCGTCGCTGCCGGCCTTCGCGCTGCACCCGTCCTCGTCGGGGCTGGCCGCGGCGCCGCGCCGCTACGAGCTGGACGTGCGGATCCACTTCGCGGACGGAGCGCGGCCCGTGGCGTCGTCCAAGCTGGTGAGTGGGGGCTAGGCCAGTGATGTCAAGGTCGATGCCACGAACGGGAGTCCGTGGCACGAAACCACGACGAAATCGCCTCTCCACGCAGTTCTTAACCCTGCCGCAAGAGACAACGCCATCACTATTGTAAAACGGCGGGGTTACTAATAGTTTCCTCACCCGACTCTAGTGGCGCACAGAAGCACGTGTCATGGCACGGTGCCGCAAAGCGTGTCACTGCCACCAGTAGGAGACCTCGACACCACTGGGCTAGGCGGTCCACGCTCCTCGCCAAGGCCGCTCTACAATAGTTTTTGCACATCGACGCTTAAAGAAAATCGGCCCAGGCTATTATCACGTGACGCCTGGAACAAAAATCACGGTCTCTGAAGCAAGCGTTTGGTAACCGAGGCTTCATAACGTGTACCGAATCTGTTGCCGATTATATTTGTTTTGGGTTTAACTGCATCTTAGAGAAGTAAACTCATCATCGTAGACAAAAGCCGACTGCGGTTTTCTACAAAATATGATGTATGAGATTCAAAGAAGTATTGGCTTGCACTCTATATGAGAATGCAAGCCTGTGAGGAGGAATATTGTAATTCTTGTGGTTTCGCAAACAGGAAAACCCTTCAAAATAAGAAGCAATTCAACGAGCCAAATGTAAGAGACTTTATAATTGCAGATCGATTTGGTTCTAAAATTACGTGTAGAATTGCATTTTCTACATAAGGGTAAGCGTTGTGCAAAACATCTCTAGGAGCTTCATGCAAAGTTCAACGTAACGTTATTTATAATCGTTCACGTTACCCGTATCTGTAAAGAGCAAAAACTCGATAAAGTGTAGTTTTTTTCACAACGACGCTTGAAGATACGTAAGCGGACCCGGCTATTGTCACATGATGTCTGGAAACTCAATCACGGTCTCTGTAGCAAACATACGCGTTAACCGGCTCCGTTCGGTAAGCGAGGCTTCGGAGCGTGTACCGAATCGGTTGCCGGTTCTACTTGTTTTGGTTTCTTAGTACACTTGGACAAAAGCCGACTGCGGTTTTCTGCAAAACATGATGTATGCTATTGAGAAAGTGCTGGCGAAAGACAGACTGCCGCCCTGTAGTTGTAGCATAGAGCGCTAGAGCTCGGCGCGTCCGCAGGTGAGCCCCACGGGGTCGGTGTCGGAGGTGCCGACGCGCGTGGAGGGCGCGCCGCCCGCGCCCGCGCAGCCGCCCGCCGCGCTCACCAGGCCCCGCCTGGGCCCCTCGGCCGCCCACTGGCGCCTGCTCGCAGCGCAGCGCCTGCCCAGCGTCCCAGAGTTCGGCGCGTGCGCCCAAAGCGCGCCGCAGGTAACCGCTTGCGTGAATGCAATTTGTTTAAAGCAGTGGCGTCAAGGTCTTCTACTGGTGGCAGTAGCATTCGTCGTGGCTTCGTAGTATGCCACAAGCTAAGCCGATGACTTCGTTATCACGATCAGCCGCGCACTAGGGGGTAGGTGGTAGGTTCGTGACGTCGCGCCCACCGGTCTAGATAAGAGGGCTTCAAACCGCCACGCCGGCCATTGCGACATCTGGTAGCGTCGCCAGAGCGTCATCTGCACGTTGTCCAGTTAGATGCATGGGATGGACTAGCATATGACATCATTCGAGATCTGTACAACTCCATGCCCCAATGTCTGAGGCGTGTGTTCGCTAAAATAGCGGCCCCACGTCAAAAATAACATGTACCGTCTGTGGCCGTGTAGAGCAATCTGTGTTGGTCCTACAAATGTGAAAGTGTAATCATTTTGTATACGTGGTGCCCTCTACCTGCCTGCCAACAACGATTGCAATCCGCCTTGTCCTTCTGGGTGCAGCGAACTGATACATATGATATACTAAATTCTTTCCACCATTCCCAGACGCAGGTGGGGTCCCTGCCACCCCGGCCGTCCTCGCCGCTTTCAGAGTCCTACACGTTCGGTCAGCCCCCGCACGCGCCCTACGCCGGCGCCGCCGCGCAACCGCCGCCGCTCTCGCAGGCGGACGAGTTTCTGCAACTGATGCGCATGCGCTACGGGTCCATGGGCAAGTCCCACGCGGACCTCAGGGGCATCATGCGCGTGCTACAGGAGCGCGATGACCCTCTGGTGAGAAGCTCTCCATTCCGTACATGCGGGAGCGAAGAACTAGTAACGGAGATATCGTTCGTGGGCTGCAATATTTTGCCCAACTCAATAATCAGATGTTGAGATGAATGAGATTGAAGTTTTTACGTTGTATTTAAATATATCCTTATTGCGTTCACACTTCTGCCATTTGTTGGTATATAATGTAACAGAATATAATATAAAACTGCTACCACAATAATTCTATGTCATATCCAACACACACGCTATGAATTCACATTGGCATTCCATGAATTGGCACTATGAAAATATAAACTAGTGATGCTACTACATCACAAACTTTGCACTTCAATTCTTCAATTAAGTGTGATTAGATCGTAACAAAGCGAATTACATTATCAGCCCCACAAGCAATTATAATACTAGGTGTCCAAATCAAATATGTATGTCTAAGTTGTTTAGGTTCATATTTCACCCTGTAATCTCTAGACAACTATTCCGATATAATTTAAAGGGCGATTTTACTCGTAAATGAACTGTATGTATTAGCCCGTCATGTTCGCGCCGATTTCACTTTCAATTTATGCACTACTATTCGAATTGCGCATTCTTATTGGTGGTCTCCACTCCTAGAATGAGTCACATTCCCACTCTTCTACACTGCCTGGATTTGCAGTCAAGTGGCTCGCGTGCGGCTCCGGAGATGAAAGAAAGTGCAAAATGCTGTACAGGTCTGCCCCCGGTAAACTCAACCCTAGCGTCCATTTCTTAACTCCGCTGACTCGTCAGCTCATTACAGTCGAGAACGTCTCGTGTTACTAGTGACTGGTAAGCCTGTAGATGCACTTCCATTTCACTCAGCTCGCGTTTGAGAACTATTCACTGCTAAAATTTTCACCACAAATGTTTTAAAATATTCAAAATAAGCAAGTTTGATTTAGATGCCAACATTGCGCCCTAAAAATTGGCACTTTTCGACGATATCGTAAAAGTGTCTACGATATCCTCTTCCGTGAGCAACACACTTGATTTTGCTCTACACCTGTTAATCGTCTGAACATTATTTTATTATGTCTGAACGTTACTTAATTTACAAAAGAAGATGCCGATATGACGAAAGCCGTCAAACGTTGCTTAGAGCACTATACCTTTCAATCCATGAAAACAGGTTTCTACGGTAATTTTCAAACGTTTTATTAGTTACACATTGCCGTTAAAGTAGTGTATATAATACCAATATCTTGTTTAATTTTTGAAAATTAGATAGCAATATTGTGACCAAATTAAAACTCTCGCAAATCGGTATAAAAATCGTAAATTTTATTCCAGCAACAGTACATAATCTTAGCAACCAAATTTGCGAATTTTACGTAAATCCGGGAGACGTATAAAAGACTAGTCTAATTGCCACATACCTAGCAGATAAGACATCTCTCTTTTACAACTCTCCGAGAACCCTCTGAGCCGGGTCTTGCTAGCCAGCGCGGTGTCGAAAACACAATATTAAGTCCGACGATGCCTACGGCTGTGGAGCTGTTTCAGCCGCGATGACCTTCTCAGGCCCGCCTCTAGAGCGCTCTCTCTGCCGCCCGTTAAAGGAAATTTCTGCCCGGCATTGTCGTCGCGGCCTTCTTGCGATGGGTCTTTTAAACAGTCGTATGTGACCACGAGAGTAAAAAAAATACTTATGTAGCTAATTCAATATATTAATCAAGAAACAACTACCTTCTTTTTTAAGATAACTGTGTTTTTTGTGTGCAGGGCACTTCGGGTTTTCAAGAAAGCGATATTCCTCCAGACTTCGGCGATTTACAAAGGCTCCATGAAGAATGATGGAAGTCCTTCCAAGTACTTATGCGATTAGTTACAGTCGTGAAAACACAGGATAGTTCTAACGAATATTTCTCACTTGAGTGTGAATTGTAAGGATGTATATTGTATCTAATGAAATATAAAGAATTTACATTATACAAAATGAAGCATAACGTTTTGATTTCTGTATTTATTTTAAAGTTCCCCGTGATCATACAATATATGGCGAATTTCAGTTTTTTCAACATATTTCACTATCGTCCACATTGTTTACAAATCTGAACAAACTATGTTATAGAATGTTATGAGGCACATTATAGGAAAACAAATTTTGGAGCCGCTTTCGAGAAGCTATAAATTAACATTAATTTAAGCAAACATTCGAGAAAATGCTCGCATTTTCAAAAAAATTGCAAATGGTCTAATTTTAAGATCTATTTTTTTAGAGTAGATTTCATAAACAAAAAAAATTAATCATCAATATTGTAGTTTTGCAATGTTAATAGCTTGCAATGTTTCAATATAAATAATTCATCAAAAATGAGACCTGCGGCATTTTTCTATGCAACCTTTGCTCTATATGAAAAACAATTACAAAATTTCTTTCCGATTTTGAGAAAATAATTGATTTTAAAATTGCATTTAGGCCTTAACCGGTTCTTATAAATTAAAACTTCTGTCACACCTGCTATATAACCAGTAATGAATAGACAATTTTCATTACATTTCAGTGATGTAGATAAAATAGTTTAGAATCTAGAGCGCTTCAAAGTTTAACATATTTTGGAATGCATTAAAACCCACAATTTACGGGAAAACGCCTATCAAAACACATTTATCATCAAATTGTGGCAAATTAAGCATTTTCTAAATTTATAGTAACGTTTGGAAATTTTCTTTGGACACTTTCTGATATTTATTTTGTGTAACTAAAATAACAAAAGTTCAACGACCCTTGAATTTGGCGATTTTCGAAAGGAGCTAGAATCTTTTTAAAAACAGTGTCTTCGCTTGAAAAATGGCGAATTCACTGGTAGTAAGCATTATTTTAACGGATGGTTCGCTTTCCAGAAATTCGTGAATAACTTGGGAAAAAGGTAATTTTCCTCAAAGGTTCTCTAGGAAGGCGCCATGTTTAACCGGTTCGTATAAATTAAAATTCCTGTCATACCAGCAAGATGTATAGTAATGTAGTACATACATTCGCCAGATTAATCTCAGTGCTGTGGATCAAAGTAAAAATGCATCTCAGGGTACATTTCTCGCCCGAATGCGGTAAATAATGGCATTTTCTAATAAATCATTAAATAATGGCCATCGACCTGTGCTGTCGGCGTCACGTTGACAGCATAACCACTCTTGGACATCATACGGCAAAAACGCTTCAATACAAGGAGTCCTTTTATTTTGTTTTCTGTTATAGTTTTTTTTTCATATAGTTTTGTAGGAATTAAAATAAATGAAAAACATACGCTTTGTTAGACATCGCAACTTGGAACTATCTTGCAAATACCTCAAAATTGCCCAAATATCTACAACTCATCATTTACTGATCTACTTAAAATATTATTTGCTTCCATCAGCAAATCATCCTCTGGTGTTCTACATTTGTTTTTCGAACCTCTGGGTGCTGTAGAGGTTTCTTCATCCGAAGGAATTTGCTTTCCACTATTCCATCACCTTTTCCACTATTATGTCACTGCTGGAATTCTACAAATTACCAGTAGAAATACGTTAGTGGGTACCACGACAATCTATTCCTATAATTATTTATAGAGAGCGATTCAATCCTCGTTGCTCATATAGGACCCGATGATAAAGAACACTTTTGCCAAAAAGGTAGCAAAATTTTACATTAAATATTGTTTCTTATTGCCTACGAGCATGAAAGGAGAGAGAAACACAATTATTAAGTGTTGTTTAGGATATTTTATCATATTTGCGTGTACAGCCAAAATTTCGCATCTTCACCTTGTGTAACAGGGGCTCTACAAGAGTTCAAAATGCCCTCCTCTTGCGTGAACGAAAGAACCCGCAATTCACCAAATTGACCAAAGAATGAAATTCCCGCAATTCACTGTTTTCTTTGCATTTGCGCAGGAAATGCCTAGCGGATTGAAAACGATGTTGTAAGTCTCTACTGCGCAAATGCTGCACTCGCTGGAAATGAAAGAACCTTAATTCCTCCGCATGAAATGTTCGCCAGACGAGGGACTATGGTGCCTTGACCCTGCGCGCTATTTGCCTTGTGCTCGCTTCCAGGGACTCTCGGATAGTATTAGCGATAGCATTTTCCAGAAAAGAGGCGAGCCCTAACTCTTGGTGAACCCACTCGCTCATTTGTCTTGTCCCTTGTTACACGAACACAAGCGCTTTGTTGAAAGTTTCACGTTAATTATTTACAAAACTAAACGACGAAAAGTATCAAATTCTCGCAAATTTAGTCTGTACTTTACGTGTGAGATAAGGTCGAGGTATGTTAAAATACATTTATTAATTAATATATTTAATACAATATTTTGTAATTATATATAGCCTTGAAATTCGTGAATGATTTTCTTAGCAACCTCAAGATCTGGTACTTCTTTATTCTCAGTTGCTGGTCTGAGTTTCCTGGACTGTATTAAAAATTTCATTGAGTAAGTAATAAAGTAATAAATCCATTTCCAAGCAAATGTTTACATTGACTCTTGAAAAGAAGTCTTTGTTTCTTCTTTTCTTGTGTCAGTGAAGAATTGTGTTCTCAAATTGCGGAGTTTTCGTGACACTTCAGAAATTTCTGTGGGAAACTCCTTCGCTATGTCTTTGAGACATAGTCTTTCTTTACTCGGTTTTTATACACTATGCAGTAAATAACCAATACAATTGGGTTATTCTCATATAATGAAATTAATTTTTCGAGCTCGTCTTGGAATCAGAGCTTGTTCGACTGGCTCATCTTTCAAACGTTCAAAACATTGCTAGACCTAGCACTTAATGTTGGAGAGTCAAGTGTCTGCCTCTGTTTACACGAACAAGTGAATTTCGATGTCGCAGAACTTCAATAAGTGTCCTGCAACTAATTCCGTGACTGTTCTCACGAGGACATTCGGTTCCCAATGAGTGTCGGACATTTATTCTTTGCAAAAAGGGTCTCGTATGAACGCACCTTAAGACTCTATGTGAAGTAACCGCTCTCCCCCCCAAAAAAGAAATCAATATATACGTTTCAAAATGTGTGAGCATCGAGTTCGATAACAACTTCATTGTTACTCTTTTTGGCCTAGCAAGTTGTTAGGTATTTATTTATCGATCGATATCTTTTGGAACATCATAATACAGTTACCTGCTTTTAGAAAGCATTCAAATCGGTTATCGATGCAGTTGTTATCGATGGCAATTACGGATTGTAATCTTTTCAAAAATCATTACATAATATCAAGACAATTTTCAACTAGTAGTGCTACTGAATGGAATAGAGTTTCCAATATTAATTTTCTCTTTCCTTTGGTCACGGCTAGCTATTCGTACTTGCCAATTACTCTTGCCAGCCGCCATCTATCGCCGCCCAATGTTCGTTTTAACATTTTCTTAATTTTTCGGTTTCTTAATAGTAGAACGGAATTATTTTTAACATATTAAAGAACAGTGAAATCTCGTCCTAAATAGCAATTCTCTATGAACAATTTGGAGCTATTTTTAAGAAAATGACGTTTAAGCACTACTGTAAGTGCGCTTTATACAACGCTACTGTAATGCGCTACTGTATTTGAAGTCATTTAAAGCACTTCAAATCACAAATGCAATAGTGTTTACAAATTGTGGAAAGCTTGCATATCAACGGTGTGAGAGATCTTTCAAAAATATTATATTTGTGTAATTTCTGAAAACAAAATACCTCAAAATGAATTTTACGTAATATTAAAGAGTGCAATTAGCTCTATCCGTTCGAAAAGTTTGAAAAAAAAATTTGGAGCCATTTACGAGAAAATGGCGTTTGAGCGTTTCTGAAAATGCGTAATTTTGAGCTAGTATTCACAGAAAAATGTTGAGTTTTTGAGAAACTTTATACGACATAATTTAAAGCACGTATACTCATAGAGTACATTAGGCACTATCCCTACCAAATGTTTAAAGAAAAATATTTGGAGTCATGTTTGAGAAAATATTGTTATTGTAACTTTTTAAAATTCCACATATTGCTCGAAATATTGCGCGAAAACAAAAAAATTCACATGACCTTAAGAATTAACTCACTTTGGAGAACAAATTTTATTTCAAGAAAAAAAAATTCTATCTTCAACTATGTAGTTGGAGGAAATGTAGAAAAAATTCAAACTTTGTAATTTTCGAAAATTCAGCTAACCGTGAATTTTACTGTATGTTCGTGAATACAATGCATACCTTATACAATGAATTCAATGCCAGAAATATATTTTTACTTTCTCGCCCTTTCTCATTTAAAGTTTTGAATTAAAATATCTATTGCATGAAATTATTTTTCCCACCAAATGTTCTACGATTTCAAATGATGACTGAGATGTGTTAATACGGATAGAAATTGTGATGTAAATAGTATTACATAACAATTACTAACGGCGAGAAAGTACATCCTGTTTTAAGCACCACTAGATGTTTAGCACCCGTGCTGTTTTAGCACTCGTAGTTATAGTTGATTTTTACTTACAAAAGACCTTAGTATATAATGTTGTTGATTATTACTTGTTATACAATTTCATGTCGACACAATGAATCTGAAGAATTTCCTTAGTTCTTTGATATCAAAACTGATCCTTTCCTGACGATATAATTCTCCTGCGACACTAGTGTTGAGGGTCTAATGATGGGAAACACATTCCAGAGCCTGAGAACAGAAAACTCTTTAGATTGACTATATTTGATCCTCCCACATTGCCAAAAAAAATATTTATCATTCGTTCTGAGATTTTCTTTAGAACTCTTCCATCGTCTGGTCACGAACCCTAGAACTCCCGTCAACGACACTGCCGAGGCAACGTCGTTACTGCTGATGAGATTAAATAGAAGTGAGCAGGAAGAATAACGCTCGATCTGTTCATAAATCTACTGGCCCCTCAAATGATTGGAAATGAGCGGACGTTTTAATAGAAAGGTCAGAACATAACAGTAGGCCTCTAGAATTCTCATTCAGGCAGTGGCCTAACGCGACCCAGTTATGCTGGGGATTTCGAAAATCCACGACACCCGTAATTTTTTTGTCTTACTCTCTATTAATCGAATTTTTAACTTCATATTTTTCTCCGTTCTTATCAGCTGAAGGAATCTCGGTCCTCCATTTCCTCCGGTAACTCTATTATCTTTCATTTTCTAATCAAATAATCTCCCAATCACAGACTTTGATTTTCTTTAGGAGGGAGAAACCAAAGGAAACCGGTACATAAAGGATGCTTATCACGGCGACTGCTGTTCAGTTTGGCGCAATTCATTTATCATGTTGATCATCGCGATTGTCTTAGCTGTTGTCGCGGTAAGTAAACGCGAACTCCAAGTTTAGGAGCAGTTCTTGCTTGTAAATTGAGAAGAACTGACTTAAATCTTATTCAGTTGTGAAATGTTATAAAAACTCATTAATTTTAGTTACTGTAATGAGCGTTTTCAAAAATCGTCTCCAGCAAGTGTAATTTGTTTAGAAGATAAATGATTTTTTCTAATATTCGACATTTGCTGCATTAAAACCCTTGAAGGTTATATAAGCGATCTAATATCAATAGAAAATTAAAATTTTACATTAATATTTAAATTTCATTATACTGATAGTTTTATAAATATTTTTTCATAATGTTTATGTATCAGAATATTTTTTAATCGACAAGTACGATACAATTTGAAATTTTATATTACTTTCCAATTTAAAATTTCATATTACTTTCTGGTATCATTTTAAAACTCGCATCTGATCTAACGCACACCACATTGTTTTATTTATTTTTATCCCAATTTCACAAAAAAGTATTTATAGCAACTTCTCTCCGATTTAATCATTAATCATATTTCACAATCGAAAGTTGAATTCAAAGGACATGATCAAGCTAAGCTCGAAAACACTACTCTAAGTAAATACAGTTAATTTTTAAGATAATAATTCACCAATATTCATGAATATTAACTAAATTCATAATCCTACATTTTTACTGCATCCTGCAAATTAACTTTAACTGGATATATGAAAATTCTACATACACTGACATCTTATGCTTAATTATGAAAGAATATGCTGCTGAACTTTCTGAGAAAAGATTCAAGAGAAAGAAATATTTCGTGATTACTTTTTGGAGAATAGATAGGAACTTATCACATCAATTAGTTTTTCAACAGCCGTTATCATTTCACATTTGGTATCAATACTTGTATGTGAATATTAAGATTACGACATCTTGCTACCGAATTTACATTTTTTTATATTCACATTTTTTAAGAGGAACCTAAAGGAGACTAGGATGTATGCTTCAAATAGGCAAATTTAGAAACGATCGAGCCATTTAAAATGTATTGCTTATTTCCAGTGATAGACTATGTTCTTTTCTGAATATTTCATCACAAAGTGCCTCTGGGTACTCACAGCATGTAAGCTGAATTCCGGATCACCGACGCTTGTCGGAGATTCTCTAGAACAGTAGGGTGGGCCCTTCGAGGATAGATAATCAGCCCATTACTCCTTACAGTGGACGGGGAATGTGGACAGGAAATTGGTTGGTTGGTTGATTGATTAGTGATTCCGGGCGCATTAATTGCTGTCATTAGGCCCATGAGTTTGGTACATGTTTTATCGCTGGAGAAGCGGTGATCATCCCTCGGTGGATAGTGAGATCCGGTCCTGACCTACCGACTGCTAACGGGGTTTCCCACAACCAGATATCTCCCAGCGTGCAGCGGGACACCGCCCCAGCCAGAATATGCTCTAAGCTCCTGACCGGTCTCCCGGCATGTGTGGTAGTGTGGTGCAAATAAGTCTAAGTGTGTGTAAGTGTGGGGTGAAGATAGGACAAGGAAGAGGGTCAGCCCTCTTTCCAAGCCCAATACAGACAAACCAGGAGAAACAGTGCGCATTTAAATAATAACCTTAGTATGGTATATGTACAGTAATACATTGTACTTTCCCAATAAAAGAATTATTACAACAAACTGTAATTTGTTTCATAATTTTCTTCTGTTGTATCGATTTAACGCAACCAGGGGAACTTTTGCCACACTTAACGGCTGGCCTCCGTCTTTGTGGTAAAAGTGGCTCTTTGTGAAAAGTAATCCTTCTGTAAAACTTCAAGTTGATGTAAGCTATCCCACAACATACACGAATGCTGTGCTATAGTAATCGTTGGGGAGTTGTAGAGAGTTGGAGTAGGAACGTATCTCCAAATGAGGAATGGGTGAATACACAACTCTTGCTTTGAAGGGCTGAAACAGCGTTGAAAACATTAATTGCAACAGGTGGTGCCGACGACGACGGCAGAAGTCATTGATAGGAAGTTTGACCCGCGAGTGTTCAACAGCACGCCCTCTGCAAGAGCTGGGCGTGCGTTCGATGTCTGCACCAAAGCCGGTGCGGCCTGTGATGCGACGTGTCGCAAGACCGGCATTTGCATCGCAACCGGCGGCTCCTACGTCTTCCGGGAGACAAGCAACTGTGGACACAACTTCTGCGACACAAGTGGAGGAGTAGCGACTTGTGAGACGACATCCAAGTGAGTTCTTTCGTTCCATCTAACACAGTGAGGAGTCGTAACCGGCACAAAATCAAGATTGATTGATCATTAATTAATCGATGTTTCTGGTTACGTCAATTGCTGTGGGCATTAGTCCCGTTAGTGTACTGAATATTTATCTCAGGAGGTGGCAATGTTCCTCTTCCCGCTGAATGGTGAGATCTGGTGTCAACTTAAAAATAGACTTTCTGACATGTGGTTTTAATTTAAACAATGTTTCCAGCAATAGCCCTTGCACCTGTCGCCTTTGGAGAAAGTCGCCTTCACTTCGCGGCGGCGCCGTATATAACAGCTTGGGGCCGCACAGTGAAGGCCACCTTCTTCAAAGGCGACAGTTGCAAAAGATACTAAAGAAACTTTTGTACGTTTAATTCCAATTCACATGTCAGAAAGTATTTTATAATCAAACTGCAAATCTAACAAATCAAACTATAGTCAAAGAAACAAGATAATTTCTTCAAAACTAAAAATATTACAAACAGTATCTGTACAGTATATTACTTGTCCCTTGACTCCGCATTGTTGAGCGAAAACTGCATTTTGATATTGGGTAACCATATAGAAGGTATGAGGGTAGCCCATAGTTTACCCTATTTACTAAATTTACTAAAGCACCTTGCTTACACAATTCAACTGCTTTTTTCTGTGTTAATTTTTCTGTCTGAACAAATATATTCATTTCTTTTGTAAATAATAAACTATTTACATGTTTTTGGAGTGTTTATACTATGTTTCTGAAATGCAAAAGATATTAGGGTAGCCCAAATTGCTGAGACACCCAGTACAGGTGGTAAAGGTTATTAATATTATCATCATCAAAGGGATTGATAAAATAATTGTTCACAATAAGATGTCGATACTTTATCATTTTATTTTTGTTTCTTTGCCTCTTTTAAAAATGGTCTTTAAGTCTTTTTCTTGTGTGCCTTTCAGTTCTTGTGCCCCTAATTCTCAAGAGATAGGTTGCGACATGACTGGTGTGTTTCCGGACCCTTATAATTGTCACAACGTTCTCAACTGTATGGTGGGAAGAGTGGCGTCATCTATAACCATTTGTAGCGAAGATACGTCTTATGACAGTTGCACTGGTTTTTGTGATGTTATGCTACCCGGATTTCAATGTTTGCCCCAAGTACCTTTGTGCAATTTTATTGGGGATTTTGGCACTTTGCCTTATAACGATCGCATCTACTTCTACTGTGTGCAGGTAAGTCCTCAATTTACAACTTTACATCTCTTTAGAAATTATAATAATTACAATGAAAATATTTCAACTTGTTTTAAATAATTACGAGGCATAGTTTTGTCATGGGCGTTTAATTCAGCATAACGCTTTTTCGTCCACATTACGTCTATGTTCAATGCTACAAAATAAGAAAATATCTAAATTACACTTTGTGTAAAATAAAAATATAATTTGTGATTTTTTGTTGAAGAAATTGAATTTGTGAACAATTGATTCAATTTAATTTGTTTAGCAGTGTCATATTTACGGGTGGGGAGGAAGAGGGTCAATGACGGACCTCAGCGTAGATTTTTTGTTAGAGTTGAATTTTCGAATTCAGTGTCATTTATAGGAATTTCTTTTGATGTATAGGTACATATTTTAATTGTTCCTGAACAATTACACCTGTATAATAATTACATGATACAGCAAAATAACCAATAAATAAGAAGCGTTTTCAAGCATTTCCGTAGAAAGGGAGTAGCATGTATCACAAGAAAACTGAGCCCGAAGGCATAAACTGATTTGATATTCAAATTCAATGTTCAAGACTTATCTAAGAACACCGCCACATTATTTGTTACAAAACTGATGTTGACCAGTGTATCCAGACAAAACATACGTTTATTCAAAAATAAATTAAAATTCTGAAATTTCAAATTCTGTTTTGAAGAAAAACTTCATTTTCTTTGAATGAGCAGTCTTTTTTGTTCAGTAATTATTATAAATAATATTACAACAGAACCTCGGTAATCCGAAGTAATTAGGGGCGTGGTGTGTTTGGATTCGGAAATGTCCGGAATATCCGAACGAATGTACTGTACATTCTGTGGTCATGGGGTTAAAGTTCTTAAGTCAATTTTTGGCAAAATTGGGTTAAGTCCTGAAACTACAAGTTAAGTATCTATATTTTGCTTTAGTAAAATGCCCGAATTCAAATGTCGCCTCCTTAACGAGAAAAAATCATTAAGAAATAGCGTTTAGCGTAGGAACAAGCGGTGGCCCAAAAATCCAACCCTTGTTTTCTCCAAACTAAGATTTTTAACTTAAGAAATTTTACCCCGTGACCATACTAATACATCTACAGAATTACCGGCCAATGCAACGTAGCGCGCAATGTGAGAAAATGGCAACGTAGAGTAGCAATCGCATCATCACATCGCAACATCAAGCAGATTCAGTTCCTCACGGCAAAAGAAGATTACCGATTTTGCAAGTTCCTCTAAATGAAAATTACTGCTACATAAACATGTGATCTACACCTTAGTTAGCAGTGCAATAAAAGTTTCATTTCGACAACTTGTGTGTCAATAATTTGTTGTGGATTTCTACAGTAATTATGAAATCCATTCTTTACACTGCAAATAAGCATTTTATTTATTTTGTTTATTTCTCCTCCATCCCGAATTTTGTTCGGAATATCCGAAATTTCTGATTTGCGGAGATCGTATTGCCGAGATTCTCCTGTATATTTGAGACTCAAAATGCTGCTTTTGACTTCCTAATACAGAAGAAATGTATTATTATCTACATGTTTATTTTTTATCCAGGACGAAGAAGGTCTGCTGCACCCCGTATTGGGACGATGTTCTCAAGGCTATTTTGACATTGAGACTTTCAGCTGCACTGCAAGCGTGATTCCTGGCTGTATAAGGAACTAAATATTAAAAAGCAGAATGTACCAAAGAAAAACCTGTTTTGCAATTCAGTAAGATTGTGCAAGTTTTAACACTAATTATATTAACGTTTTAGTGTTCATTGCAATATACACTCAGATAAGCTTTGAAAATATGTACGAAACTCCAACAGAATACGTTTTTGATTTTTGTCATCATATTTTACGTTTAGAAATAAAATACATGTGAACAGATATCGAAAGGTATTTGTTTAAGTTTATTAATCAAAGTGTATACAGACCATTAATCCATCTTGGGATATGTTATTCGTACTTGAGCAAAGAGCATCTTTACATTTTCATAATGAATATGTCAATGGTACTTGTATTAACTGTGTTTCTCTAAGGCTTAATTAAATTTTATACTTAATTGTTTCTGTATTAAAACTTTATTCATGTAAATAAACATTGAAATACACAACTGGACACACCTATGGTATAAAAATCGTATGACCTGCGTCATCCCGTCCGTGACTTAGGGTTTGATCGTTCCCGGTCCATCATTCGAGTCCAATGACGACATTGAGACTCGGTCTCATGGTGAAGAATTGATCATATTTTTGCGGATGCACTCAGAAGATCCTAAATGATTCTTTTGCTTTTTAAGCAACAAAGCGGGCAAGTAGCCCGCACGAGCTACTTGCCCGCCCGGAAAGCTCGGAGCTACTGCCAGCATGGGTAACTTCCTTGACTCCGCTCTCATTCCTCCTCCAAGTTCACGAAGGGATGTACACTCGCAAGCCGAAGCGGCGCGAGGCGTGGAATAGTGGCTACATACGAGAATATGTTTGCCACATTTGTTCAATCAAACAACCGAGGTCTGAGTCATGATTTATATACTTTATTACTTAATAATATTTCATGTTTATTTTCAAAATTTGGCATTTTTGCCATAAGCTTGAATGTCGAATTCTTTCTGTGTTTTCGGTTTGTTATATCAGTTATTTTTTGTATACAGTAATAATTTCAAATCAATTAACAACTCTCAACAATTCCAAACAACAATTCTCGCTTACGAACGGAGACCTCTTTTAACAGATAAGAATCTTTATTAAAACTAACTGAAGGAAGGACATCAATGCAATTATTGCACTCGTAAGTCAAGAAGATTACAAAATCACAGTTCTTCTCATCCAAAATGTTAAATTTTACTATCAGTTGATAATTTGAAAATTTTGAAAATGGCGCAGGGCCTTAATGTAAAGTACCCTCGAAAAAATAATGAGTGTTTTTCAAAATCGCAGTGCTTCGACTCAGGCCATATCGATAGGGCTTTGTTGGGTTGAGAAAAAATTGTACGCATGGTTTAGGCGCTAGTGTTGTTCACATACACCAGACGGGCAGACAGACGCACGGACAGACAGACCGACAGACGCACGGACAGACAGACCGACAGACGCACAGACAGATAGAGGCACGGACGGACAGACAGACGCACAGACAGACAGACGCATGGACAGACATACGCACGGACGTTTTAAAAAAAACGAACTTTTTTTTTCGTTATTAGAGTATCTCAAAATTTTCCGTTGAAATATCCAAATCGACTTTCCGCAATATTACATAGCCTTCTCTTATACTACTTACTTATACTACTTACGTATAATTCATCGTTGACGAGAAAGTAATAACGTGTTATTATATTTTGTAGAAATTAGATATTTATGAATTTATATATTTAACATAGGTCACAATTTATCGCTTTCCGTTTTTTCTATTTTATTAAAAAGTTTTTGTACTCCATGGGTGCGTCCTTACACGCCGGACCCTGAACGCCAACTACGAAATGCAAGAACGGGAGCGAAGAAACTTGGTCTATTATTTTGCCTTGAGGTTCCTTTGATCCCGGTTCAGTTCAAGAAATATTAGCGGCTTTTGACATTCCGACTTAATTGGGACTGACTACTGCTCTGTTTGAAAGTCTTCAAAGATGTATTATTAATTTCATTTATTATTTAACATTTATTTTGTAAGACAAATTACTACATTTTCGCTGCTAACATTGATCTACAAAATAAAACTTCATGTAACTAGACAATTTATCTCTTACTCTTATTTTAAAATTTGTATTACATGTATTTGGCAAAAAGACACTCTCTAATAACGAAAGTTACAAATGCATTCAGTAAAAATTACAACCACACAAGTGTTTAAAAAAATGAAGAAACATACCTAAAAATATTTCATTCCCGATTTCTTGCGATATTTTGCCTCAGGAAGTCTTCGTAACTTCCACCAGAAGTCGGACATTGCGTCATTCTAATTCAGTGATGTGAAGATCTACTGGCCGCAGTAGCACGCTTCGTGGTACTATGGCAGGCCATGAGCTTATCAGCGCAACTACCGTCGGAAAAGGAAACTATCAGTAGTAACCCCGCCGTCTTCCGACTTGGTTGAATCACATGTAAAAACTAGGATATGTACAGAAAAATAAAAGTAAAAATCTAAATAAAAAATAACAAATGTTCTTAAATTTATCTAAATCCCGCCAAGGTATAATCGTATTTCGTGTGCAAAACGTAAAAGCCTTCAGTGTGATATATTGCTCTCTTGCGACGAGGTGATCAAATGCGTGGAGGCGTTTGTCGCCACGCCCTCCCGCTGGTGGCAGTCGTCCTTAACGCTTTTACATTTGAGATATCTAATGTCAAACTGTTCGCCATGTTTGTCACTAACGGTCGCGAGGTTAACCGGGAAGAAGCCTAAATGATCATTCAAAAATGTAGTTTAAGTGATGTTACATCCCATACGGTGGTATGATCTCAATACTTCATGGGCAATATCACGATAGTTCTTTTCCTTCTGGTGGCCTAAAAAGGTTTTTACAGGCACTTGTGAAAATTATCCATGCCTGTTTTCATTTTCACTCAACAAATCAATGAAATGTTCTTCAGCTATTAATTTTCTAATTCGCATTCCTACAAATATTCCTTCCTTTACGTTTTCTTTACTGATTCTTGGGAAATTCTCTTGCAAATACATGAATACAGTGGATGTTTTGTCTTCCAATTTAATGAGCAGATACACATTATTGTGGTCAACAAAACGAGAAATTTATTACAAATGCACGGCTCGCCCATTTTCGGGCAAAAAAAGTTTCAAGAGAATGTATGAATAAAAATACTTTATTTAAATTTTTGTTTCATTACAAAATAGGTCTAATAATTGTTAATCTGATGATTCAAGTCATAACAACTCGTGTAAATCCCAAAAAGAGAGTATTGTATATCCCGTCATCAATGTACTCGTACGTGCACTGAAACCATTAAAGACATGTTTTTTGAGAAGTTTTCCACACGTTTATTCTACAAGGTAGAAACTAAGAATTGCACCAATCAATTTGTACTGTAAATTCTTCGCGAGAGTGAGTTTTTGATGTAGTAGGTGCCATAAATCGCACAAAATGCATTTCAGTTGCTTAAAAAGCAAAAAAAAAAAATTTTTAGAGAAATCACTCAGGATTTTCTATGTGCATCCGCAAAAAATTTGATCAGTTCTTCACCATGAGACCAGAGACGCAATGAATGACATGTCATTTGACTCTAATGATGGACAGGAAATGGTGAAACCCTGACGCCGAGTTCTGGGATTTTCAAGCCGTGGCTCGAGCCGCGGTCTCGAAACTTCGTCAGAGCCGCGTCTTATCAAGCGAAACTAGGGATTCAAGCCGTGGCTCGAAGAAACCGCGGCTCAGACCTCGTCTTAGAAATCCACCCTGAGTCATGGACGGGAGGACTTAGGTCATTCGATTACTATGCCAAAGGCGTGTCAAATTGGCCCGCCTGGGAGGCCTGGCGCTACTGCAAGCACGGCACTTCCTTGACTACGCTCTCATTTCTTTTCCAAATCTACAAAGTGGAGTGCATACCATAAACATTTTTGCCATAAGTTTAAATGGCGAATTCCTTCTTTGTTTTCGTTTTATTAAATCATTTAGTTATTGTTTGCCTATAACGATAATGTGAAATAAATGAACAAGTTTCTATAACAACAATTCTCGCTGGAGGATGGAGAGCTCTTTTAACAGAGAAATATATTTATTAAATCGCCTAAACTGAACGTAGGCCGTCAATGCAATTATTGCACTCTTAAGACAAGAAGATTACAAAATCAAAGTTCTTCCCATACAAAATGTTAAATTTTACTGTCAGTTGATAATTTGAACATTACAACATTCTGACATTACTACATTTTAGTGAAATTTCTTTGCTTTATTAGAGGTAATTGGAATTAATGTAGCTAAATTTGCGGCTATTGACTTCTCTAAACGACTGTTAGTGCCCAGGTATCCAGTGACGAAGTAATTTGTACAACCCTTTAAACTCAGATGTTCCCGAACTCTAATGAGCTAGTTACCTTGCCCGTCACATTGACATGCCTGCCAGAGAATATTGCAGGGATCATGAAGATTTTACAAAATTCAGAAGCAATATTCTTTATCTAGGAAAATTAATTCGTCAATTTACAATTACAGTGAATATAAATTAATTCAGTGAAATAATATACATGTATAATTCCGGCTAATGAAATGAAATTGATAAATAACAATAGCACCAACAAATTTTTCCAATGAAACACTTTAACACTTAAAATTATTCTGAACTAATGTGGCTACAGAATGGCACAGACTTTCTCGTACTAGTTAGTTTTCTTACTAATCTGGTCTGGGCTATCTTTGGTCTGAGTTAGCTTTTCGGTCTTGTCATATTCTCTTGCCAGCTACCATCTATCGCCGCCCAAAGTATTTTTTTTTAATTTTCTCAATTTTTCAGTTTCTTAAATGGTAGAACCGAAATATTACTTTAATAATATATTATCAGGATAAAACCTCATTCTATAAGAATATTTTCATTGGAAAATTTGCAGTCATTTTAATAAAATGGGATTTAAGTGAAATTTGAATCTTCTGAATTTTTGAAAAACTTTATTTGAAGTCACTTGGCGCACTCCTACTCACAAAAGTAATAATGTTTACAAATCGCTGGAAATGAGCATATTAACGGTGAGAGAAATATTTCAAAAAATTTACATTGGTGTAATTTTTTGAAAAAAGAAAAGAATACTGCCAAATGAATTTTACGTCATCTTAAATAGTGTCATTAGCACTACCCGACGAAAAGTTAGAAGAAAAAATTTGAAGCCATTTTTGGGAAACTGACGTTGGAGCATTTTAGAAAATGCTGAATTTTGAGCTCATTTTTACAGAAAAGGTTTGAGTTTTTGAAAAAGTTTATATGACATCATTTAAATCATCTACTAATTATTGCAATAATGTGAACAAATCGTCGCTAATGTAAATATACGAGTGAGAGACGTCAAAAAGTTACATTTGTTTAATTTTTGAAAAAAAAAAACACAAGAATAGGGCAATATGGTGTTTATGTCATCTTATAGATCACATTCATCAATATTTCTATTAAAAGTTAAAAAAAGTTGGAGCGGATTTTGAGAAAATATTGTTTTTGTTATTTATTATGATTACACATATTGCACGCAAGATTGTGCGGAAACTACTAAAATTTTCAAACATTGCCTGACCTTAAGAAAAACTTATTGACAAAAAATTTTAAGTGACGAAAAAATCTCTATCTTCAACGTTGTAGATGTAGGAAGATGCGAAAAATATTCAACCTTTTGCAATTTTCGACAATTCAGAGTTTAAAATCGGACCTGTGCTACATTTATAAGTGTATTTTACTCTCATCTTTCAAAAAATTTAAAGAAAAAATTTTGAAGCCATTTTTGAGAAAATTTTGACACCAGAACCCACCATTGAGCAGACGAAGATCAACGCCACCTTGCGAGGAGAAAAAATGTTTTACACTTAAGGGAACAATTTAGCAGTTGACGCGCTCGTAATCACTAATCAATTAATTAATTAATCGTATATGTTCAAGCCAACCCAAACAAATAAGCCAACCCAATTGAATTCATTTACTTTGAATACAAAAATTTCATGGATTTGAAAATGACAACGGATGACAAGGCAAGGAACAATAAGGAATGTCGATTTTTATATTGACAACGGATGACAAGGCAAGGAACAATAAGGAATGTCGATTTTTATATTGTACATTATTTAAAAATTTCAATATTCGGAAACTTAAAATGTGAAATAAAAATTTCAAGAGCCAAGAACCGTGCTATTAAGTTTGGCCTTTCACTAAATTTAATGTTTGGGATTTGGCTTTGTGCGTAGAAGGGGATAATGGCTAAATCTCCCAGAAATTTCGTCAGGCCCTAGTACCAAACACAATTTCAGAAGTATTAGCTTAAAAGAATGTTAACGTGAGAAAAATGTTCAAAAGTTCGTAATTAATGCTCTGCGCACTAGTGAAGTTATTGTTCTCTATGCTTCCGCGCTAATGCCTACGTAAATTTTGCATTATAATCAGTCACGTTCAAAGTTTGGTTAGATCTTCCACATAATACCTTCCCAAATATAAAACTACATGCAGTGCAAAATGGAATAATGTAACTTCATTTACATTACATATTTAATTGCGGACCATCCAATCAATAAATTGTTTACTGGAACAAAATATGGAGGTATTCACTGATGAAAAAGATGTCTTCTTCTTTTTATTAGCATACGTGTAAGAACTCACTTTTAATTCTATTGAATAGGAGAGGATATGGAAGACAAATCTGAGACAGTATACACTTGCATTAGGTAATTATTTCTCTCCAGAAAAATACATGGTCTATTAACAATATACACTATAACATATTTTAGAATACTCCATGTATGGTAACTAGTGATAAAAAGAATAGATGTACTCCTGGATGAAAATAAATATTAATTTGTTTACAGAAACCCTGCATTAAGTAGTGTTTGTCATTTGTACATTTTGAAATTTTGTTTTAAAGTTTTATAGAAAGTATGAAACTAGACACATTTTATAACTTTTACGTTATTTCTATTTGAATTCTTTCAGTAATTTCTGCTAATTACTTCAAATTTACGAAGTGTGTGGATTTGGGTTTCTAAGTTTAATCAAATGAATACATTTCACACTGCCACAATCTTTGATACCAAAGGCTAATTGTAATAGGTCTCACTTCCACAACAACTGATATGAAAATACGAAGATATGACATATAATCCCTGATAATACAAATTCTTGTTTTTGAATCTACACAAACTAGCAGTTTGTTCGTCGATTATTAATGTATTTTCAACAATTATTTATTAGACATATATTTACATCGTAGATAATATAGGCCTACTGTCAGGAGGTAAAATACTCTTGGAAAAACATCTCAGGAAAATTCATGACATCAATAGTTAATGTCGATATCACATTGTTCGAATCACTGTATTTCAAATGGAAAGTCAGTCTTCAAAAAGTTTTAATGAAAGATTGTTAGAATTATCAGAAATATTTTATCATGATATATTACATTTATTTAAGCTTTTTGATAAATATACTCATTTCACATATCACAATCTGCTTTAAACTAAGGAAATTTTTCAATATATAGTTTTTGATATACACAGTTCATTTTCACTATTATGATTGGATAAAACTGATAAATAATTATTTATCATTTGCGCACCCTTACCAATGAACTCAGAAGGAATAAAAATAAGTAAGTTTAATTATCAGCACTTATTCATAAAACTGAAACTAGTACTGAAGTTACTGAACGGAAAAATTAGGATTTTGGCCTAGATAAACTTATTTAAAGGATTTTGTTTCACAACTTTCGTTTCTGATGATAGACTGACAAAAAGACTCAATTATTTAAACATAATTGCAAATATATTTTGCAGACAAAGCCTAGCAACATAAGATTATCCTCTGCGACAAGTGGCCGCGCGTACACATTGGGTCAGATAACTGCACAGCCAGGCACTCGAACTTTGAAAGCATCAACCCTACTGTTTCTCTAACTGTACAAATAATGTGTCTGGTCTGATAAATGTCTGTATAAGCAAATCAACAGCACAAGCGTCATCAGCGATCGGTCTTCTACTTAACATATTATACAGATCATGCGTATCAAGTCAATAAGGAATTTGAACATTAAAATTTAGGATTTCAGGGTTGTATTGAGATTTATCTAATATTACTATCCTCAAAATATTTAGAGCCATAAAACATTGCTAGGTTGCAAGATTCAGAAAAAAATCGTATTACCAGGGACATTTTCAATAGGAAGCATCGTGCTCTCCGGTTTTTGTGAATATACAAAACAAGCGACATTTTTACACACCAAAGCACTTCAAATATAATGACACATTGTAATATTGAAAACATTAAAATATATAATCACTTAACAGCGCATTACAATTTGTTATAACAAATGTATAGTATTCCACACCAAACGAAGACTCTAAACGTACAATACTTCACGGAATGTATCCATACCTCATACATGGTGACAACACAGAACTTCCACACACCACGTCCGAAATATCCAACCTGAAGTGATGCCTATGAAGAAAACATCGACTCCTCTGCAATAAGAGAAGATCCGATCCGAGCCCGCGACCGAGCGGCTCTCGAAGTCGAATCTTAAAAGAGTCGGATATCGGAGCCGATTGCACCTGTAGGTGCGTTCCGAGAGTCTCAGGAGGAGCCATTTGAGGGCAGCCTGCGCATCTGTCACTGGACCTCTCTCAATGGTGATACAGTTGCCTGATACCTGTAAATGTGCAAAGGAACAGTTGAATAGTTTTCTTAATATTATACTGATATGAATGATATTGTACTTAAAGCACTCAGAAGCACGAGAAGGCACTCTCAACGGCCGGAGTTCGTTAAGGACATAACTGTACAGCCCCCTATTAAGAACAATCGAAATGAATGTGCGTGAATAAACGTGTCCCAACGGTAATTTTTGTATTTATGATTTTGTTCATACCGTAAGAAGATGGTATTATGAAAGTATTGAACAACACATAGTCAATGACACAAGTAATGGACTTGGTTGGTTTCCAACTATCGCTCGGTTTACAAACTTCAGCCGCGTCTGTTATTTCCTCTTTATCAGTCCAATACGTGAATAACCAGAACCAGAACATTAGTATACCAATGTGGGGGACGGCAGCTATTGATTTTTTTAAAAAGTGAAAAATTGCTGATTCTTTAAGATAGGAGTTACTATTTCATCGTTTAGAACTTTTAGTACTAAAACTATTCTTAACCATAAATGGTAGCTTCATATTTCAACGCGTATCAGATGTTTACAAAACAATAATTCTAAATTATCGCCGTACGTAATCGCTTCTTGGAAACACCAGTATTTATTTCAAGCGCGTCTGTAAACACGTTAAATTGCACTTGGCACGATGTCGATGACATTAACCGTTTTGGAATAATCTATTCACAGATATGGAGCAATCTAACACAATCGGAGCTAACACATACGCTTCCATCCCTTACTCTTATAAAATAATAACACGAAAAAGAAGAAAAAGGAGTGAGTGAAGTAGTAGAAGTAAAAGAAGAGGATGAAGTAAAAGAAATAGACGAACAAAAAGTAGAAGAAAGGGAGTGGATGAACAAGCAGAAGAAGAAAATGTATACGAAGCGGAAGAAGAATAAGAAGGAGAGGATGAAGACGAAGAAGAAAAAGTAAAAGAAGTAGATGAAGAAGAAAAAGAATAAGAAAAGAAGAAAAAGATGCGGATGAAGAAGTAGAAGAAAAAAGAAGAAAAAGGTATGGGTGAAGAATAGAAGAAAAAGTAAAAGTAGATGAAGAAGGAGTAGATGAATAAATAGAAGAGGAAAAGTGTCAGAAGTACATGACGTATTAAAGGAAGAAGAAGGAGTACCGAGGTGGGCGTGACGGACGCGGCTACTGCGGCAGCTCCTCCTCGGGCACGATAGGCGTCTTGTCGCTGACGGGGCCCTTGGCGCTGGCCTGCGCGGCCGCCGCCGCCGCCGCCTCCTGCCGCCGCTGCATGGACCCCCACGCGCCCTTGCCCGCCTCGGGGCTCGTCAGAAGCATGGCGTAGGTGCCGGCCGCGTCGCCCTCGCGGCTGTGGCGGATGCCGTACAGGAAGTACACCAGCAGCCCTGCGCCAGTCGCCCACGACGGGGCAATTAAGACCACACCGCCCACAACTTTTTCAACAAAAATGTGTGTTGGTTCATAAATGCGTGTTATACATTATACTTGGGTTTTTATTTCTTGGCGCGTGGGGTCTCATTTTCACGATGCACGGTATTGTTTTTGGCACGATCTCACGGTATTTCGCGTCTTTCTCCGTCGTGCCGCCAGGAATTGCATGATCGGGACTGTATCGAGCAGTGCTGGGGATCATACGACTTCTAGCGACACGACCGAGGACAACGCGAAATACCGTGAGATGTTCCAAGAAATAAAAATCCAAGTATAAATGTTATTTATTTAGTAACAATACAAAATTAATAAATTAATTCAGGTTTTACAAAGTAGTAGATAATGCATTTTTGAGAAAAAATCCTAGAAAAATGTAGACAAAATTATTTTAAAATAATATGTATATCCATTAAACTATAGTATTTATTTTAATATTAATTTGTGATGAGAATGGTTTTATTTTGATTCTCGATTTTTCTTTTTAAATTTTAGATGTAAAATATCTCAATATTATTGAGGTCCCCATTAATTGGTCATAGTTAGGATTTCTGAAGATACTAATCTATCCCTGTTAGGCACATTCTTCAGAGCTGATGCTGCAGGGTTCCGTATTAGTACTCCTGTAAAGCCCACCCTCATGCTGTATGATATTCGTAATGAAGAATGACTGAATGACGGAAACATTGTCTAGTCTGACTAGAAGGTGAGTCCCATTCATCCAAGACGTTAAATGTTAATGTAATTAGTTTCCCAATTCTCAGAATTCAGACCTATATCTCACCCCAATGTGGGTGGTACTGTTGTAAATTTTTCGTTTGGCTGACATTCAATGCGCTTCTAAGACTACTAAATTTGCCTCCCACATTCGTTGGTAGGAACCGAAACAACCGCCTCAGTTACACTTACGCCTGTCAGAGCAACTATTCAGTCATTCAGGTATTGCTTAGAGGGGTGCAGTGGCATGAACCTCCCGAGCCGATCTCCCTAGAAGGGCAGAGGCGCTCACCGATGGCCATCCAGACGACGAAGCGCGCCCAGGTGAGCCCGGGCAGGTGCGCCATCAGAGCCACGTTGGAGAAGATGCTGAGCGCCGGCAGCAGCGGCACCAGCGGCACGCGGAAGTGGTCGCCGCGCGGCACTTGTCGGTGCGCCCACATCACCACCACGCCTGCCAACCACACCAACCTAAGTACTCAACAACCGCGGAAGAGGGAGGAAGTATTATTAATAATAGGGAGGGCCAAAAGTGACAGTTGACTACTTAACAGGCTTTAAGGTCTTCATTTCATTTATTTTCACAAGTTTTTTTTTGTTTTGTTTTGATACTCATTTCATAACATAACGGGCTAGTCTTCATAGCCATTTATCCCTCGAAACTGGATTGGGAACTTCGAGATGGGAAAACACAACATGGGGAAGTATCCACTCCTTTACTTAATGAATTGGGCAATAACATAATTTAACACTTAACAGCATAATACAATAGTCAGGGAGATAATTTTTGAAACTTCTGTTACTACATATTTCATTGTGCGTTAGGAATGCCAGTAAAAGGAGATGCCCTTTAAAATCTACAAGAAGCCAGAAGTTTTAGAAAAAAAATAATTTTCAGTGCATGAAGGAAGAAATTGTCCTAGACCTACATAAACCCTCAATATCGGTTTCGCACAAAATGCACGTTAGGTATGATACTGAAAGAAAGTAGTGAATAATGAAATTTATTTCTCATTCTTTAGAATGTCTGGCGGGTTTAAACATAATGAGGGCGGTCGCTTTTTAACATGTAGGTCTTATAGCGATCACTGTGGTTGTTTTAACTGTAGAAGGAACTGTAGGAACAACACAAAACGAACACATAAACATGCATGCCCGAGGCGGATTCGAACCCGCGACCCTTCGAGCCGAGGCAGCTGCGGCCCTCCAGTGGTATAATGCGATTTTTCTATAGTTGCTACGGCATTTTTCGTCTTTCTCGGTGCCGCTAGATGTTGCATGACATCGCGAACGTATGAAGCACTGCTTGATCATGCTAAATCTAACAGCAGGACCGACAAAGACGCGAAATGCCCTGATATATTCCTTTGTGAAGACGGGTCTTGGGAGGCAGCTATGGAAAATTACAGTATAGCGATCTCGGCTGTCAAAGGAGGCTTTGGATGTCAAGGGAAGCTAAATTCCGACACCATGAGACCAATCTTCTTGAAAGTTGGCACTTCTACATGTTATTTCACCTAGAAGGTTTATGTGCTGTTAAATCTGTAGTAACTCCACTACATGGCGCTGTAGAACAAAGCTCAATATTCACGTCAAATGCAACCCGCAACACATTCGGCAGGATTTTTTGAATCTATATCATATATATTATTTTCGTTAAAACCGTGAATTTGTTGTCCCTCCTACTCGGCTCATAGTGAACGGATTTTAACAAATGAGGTACCAAAAAAAAGATAAAAAAATCAGGAATGGAGGTCACTAAATATTGCAAATCACGAAGCTTTTCGTTATTAATAAAATGCTAGGAAACTTTTGTTGTTTGAACTTTGCGGCTGGGATAGTTAGCGTGCCCTCCGCGCGCTGCCTGTCAAGATGGCGGGTATGCGCACACCATCCGCCACAGGAGAACTCACGTGGTTGTCGCATGTGAATCGAAGCGGCGGGAAGCGGAAATCTGTTGTGCGTTCCGTTAAGACAAACATGTGTGCGACTATTTATCAATTGTGTTGTAAGTGTTCAATGTAAAATTTTGTGTATGTTCTTATATATCTTTTATGTGATATGTACGTTCTGTTTTAATGTCCTACAGGTTTCCCTTCAGTGCGATGTAATCGCACGGGTTCAGCTAGTCATTAAATAACTCCTAAACAGTGCAATCTGTGGTCTTAAAATTTAAAATTTTGAGGCCAAAGTCCTCAAAGAAAAGTTTCTCACACTGTAGTCTACAGGATGAAACCTTCTTGAACATTCTATTACATTTTTGCTGGTCCGGCGCTTTCCGATATTACCTCACCTGCTCAGAGATGTGCAGAATCTGCAATTAAATGTGAATGAGGACAGAGAGCGGCAGAGACATACAGACAGGGACAGGGTGAGGGCTGGAGAGACAGTGAGAAAGGGAGATGGGAGGGGAGAGAGGGAGATGAAGGGCAGAACAACGTCTGCCGGGTTTTCCTAGTTTATAAATAAAAGAAGTGAGGCAAGAAAGCAAGAAAGAAAAGGCAGAAGCGTGCACTGACAGGCGAACATGGCGAGCAGCTGCACGGCGAGCACGACGGGCGGCCACCAGCGGCCGGAGCGCAGCGGCGCGCCCGCCAGCTGCAGCGAGGCGCACAGCGTGGCGCTGAGCAGGGCGAAGACGGCGACGGCGGCGGCGGGCGCGGCCCCCGGGGCGCCTCCGCCCACGCCCGCGGCGCGCAGCCAGCGCCAGCCCGGCCGCAGCCGCCCGGGCCCGCCCTCCTCCTCGTCCTCGCCCACCGCCGGCAGCAGACCGCCCTGCGACACGATGCAACACTGGCGCTTGCCTTTCGCTCAAGGCTGGGATCGCGCGCGATCTTCCCTTCCTCTTCCTTGTCCTTTTCCCACCCCGTATTTACACACACATCAACTAGCATGCACTACACTATCACACTTGTCGAATTCGGCTCCTGTCTGGAGCAGTAAAGCAAGTTATACTTAGTTTTTTTTTCATGGCGCGTGGGGGGTTGTCATCAAAATGGAATATCTCACGGTATTTCATGTCGTTCTCGGTTGTGCCACTAGGAGTCACATGATCGCCAGCACTGCTCGATCGTGGCCGACGAGATCTATCTCGTCGGCCACGGCTCGATACAGTCGCGATCATGCTACACCTAGCGGCACAACCGCGAAATACCGTAAGATATTTCATTTTGATGAGCCACCCGCACGCGCCAAGAAAGAAAAACCGAAGTATAGCTCATTCTCCGATCAACTCCACGTGAATGTCATAGAAGTTATTTTCTTCGTAAGTATTTCAAAACATTTAGTTTTCAGTTTCGACAAGAACCGACAACTCGGATGTTGACCCTCTCTACTAGTTTAAATTAAGAATTCTTTTAAAGTCTACCTCTTGAACATCTCTTATTTTACTGTGAATCAATTACAACACGAAAGTATAAATTGATGAAGTGTGTTCAAAATTCTCTACGAGAAAGACTTTCTAATCAAGCCTCAATAAATATTTAATCAGAAAACTTGCATACCAGTTTGCACTTCCCGTTAGTTATCTCAAGCCGATGCGAGGAGAGAGAGTACTTTTAAGAAGTTCACAGGGCAAAGTCGCGAGTGAAATTTCGCAGGAGTTCACAAGGGCTTTTAGGCCGCTTTCAAGCTCGAAAGAGATTCTTTGAACACATGGTAACTCACGAAAAGGGCGTGTTTTGTATGCAGAATAAAAACAGTTCAAAGATCTTGTTTCTTTATCTTCTTTTTCTTTTCAACAGTTAATTCAACCTTATCCAAGTACATTCCACAAACATTTGAAGAGAGCTGATTAAAGCCAACTCGTCCCGTTAACTGTTATACTTTCAAATATAGTTTCTACTCTACATTTTAAATGTATTTACTTTTTTGAACAATTTTTCTACAAAGACTGCCTGCAGGGATATTTGTAGCTTTGATTTACGATTATCAAAGCTAAGATTCAACGAAAACAATCCATTTGAGATTGAAATAATATCAAGCAATTAATATGCTGAAAAGTTTCTCTGATTTATTCTCCTTACCTGGAAACTCGCTTACATGTTTTAATATGTTAATGGCGGGAATCTCCTCGTATATTGAAATAGAATATTTCCACAATGAAATGTTACATATGCATGTTAAATATGGATATGAGTCCGCCATTGAAAAGTTCTATATAAGATTTTTAATTCTTGGGGACGTAGGATTTGCGACTACTAAATAACTACACTTTCACTCAGGACGGATGGAGAAAGGTTTTATATTTTTGCCATGATCATAAGAATGCACGTAAATGATGATGAGAATAGGAATGAGAAGGGCAAAGATTGCATGCATTTCATGAACAATCGTTCACATTGTGTTTAGAAATTCATCTCCAAATGGTCGAAGGAAAACATTGAACCATCTTCTTTCAGTAGATTTCAAAGTTCCTTCGCATTAGGTTATCAGCTTCCCTTCCCTACATGAGGTGTTTTGCTGATCTCAAAAATTTGTAAACTCTCCCAAGGACCTTCGGTTTTAGACTCACTGCGCTATATGATAAGGCAACTCTTTGATATTAAATACCTCCAGCAATCTACATGTTAGGTAGAATTCTATTAGATGAGGTAAAAAAGAATAGTAACAATAGAAGTTTCAGTTGTGGAAAGAAATCCGTTTATTGATTGTACTCGAAAAGTTCCCTCATTTCAATGAGTTAGTTAAAGACTAAATTAGAAAAACAAAAACCAGTATAATGTAGTATTGTTGGTCGATAATGTGATTTCTGTCGCTGAAATATCACTAAATATTGTTAAACAATTACAGAGCAAGCGGGGATGAGTCTCAAACCATAGTTATAAAATCTTAGAAAATGTTTAGAAACATCTTTCACTTTTTTCGTTATTTTAAACTTTAAGGTCCTATGGTTGGAAGACTGAGGGACTGAACCGTTGATCTAAACGAGAGCAGATGTGTTACACAAATTTTTGGCGCATCTGTAATGAAAGAATTGTTCCTCTTCAGTCAAGTAATACCACCTTCGCCAGCCGCAACCACAGAATTTATACACCACTTTCGACTCTAAACATACTAGGGCTATTTTTACTTTTTCTTCGTTAATTACAATAAAGGGTGGAAAATTATTGGAATCACCTCATCAATACGATTCTGAATTTTGGATCCTAAAATTCGTATCGGTCCTTTGAGCTGTAACTTTCCATAAACGTCGGACGTAAGTTCTGGTATCGCTGTTCCATGTGTGGTTAAGATTGGAGCAGGTAGAGAGGAAATACACGATTTTGAAGCTGAAAATCGAGATGTCTGTCTTTATGGATGAATGGATGTGTCACGCATAACACTGTCAGATTAAAAAATAAGATTTTTTCTGGCAAAAATTCGCCTTTTTCTGGCGCACGATTACATAATTTTCTCTCCTTACGAAGTAAACGTATAGGGCCAGAAAGTAAAAATTAGCTGAAACTTGGTTTACCTGCTACTTTAGTAAGATCCTAAAAAATGCTAGTTTAATAAGATCTGTTTGTGAACTCTATTTAAATTTTAAATGCGCTTGATAGATTTAAAGCGCACAGGTTGATGGTATTCTTCGTGTAAATTCGACAAAGCCCAGCCCATACGCTTCGTAGTGAGTTTAAAAAGTTTAAGAAACTCGAGCGTTCCACTGACTTAGAAATACGATCAGTGTTTCTAGTTCTTAACTATAAGAACAAGAAGAAACTTGTAGTGTACAGTGACAGTACAAAGAATTACAGTATAGTATGAAAATGAGTAAGGTTGTTCTAAGAACATCGAGAAAACGACTATGACGAATCGCTCCATTTGACCTGCCATACAACACCTCTGACAACTTGGTGCAATCTTGCTCGAACAGGAGTTTCACAATTTACAATTTTACACAAAATGTAGATCGCTTTTCTTTAAAATTGTTTCAGAGAATTTCAGTTAAATAAATTGTTCAAAACTAATGACAAATTTAAAACAACCGTGAATAATTATCATCATAGGAGACAGTTCTATGACGAGAGTACCGCGGTGTTTTTTGCGAAAACGACGTATTTACAATAAATATTTTGCGAAAATACTGTTCTGTTTTTATCGAATACAACGTGCAGAACGAAGAATCTTAATGCCAGGCGTCCATTAAGAATTTAACAGTCCTCCTAAAGATAGCGTTTGAGTGCATTCATTCCAATAAATGTTCCGTTCTTGTTTAAACGCTTTTTTATTATGAGAAGATGGTATTTCGAAAAGTATTGAATGACCCCTCTGCCAATAATATAAATTACAGATTCAATTGGTTATTTCTTGTTGATCAGCTTAATGGAGTTTGTAACTATTTTCTATGCTATGAATATTATGTACTATATAATACTACTATGTTATACAGTCATAACGCAACGAAACAGAAGCGAAAAGCCACTGTTATTATGAAAAATATAGAAACACATACGGCTGACATCACGAATAACGGTCTTGGTTTCACAGCTGTTATCGCTTCTGTTTACGAACTCCAACCACGTCCGTCATTTGCTATATATTTGCCTAAGAACGTTAAAAACTATAAAACTGTAACGAGAAACAAAAATTGTATGCTGCACATTAACGATATACAATTTTTTTAAAAACATTCAAATAGTTATGTTTTTAATGTAAAACGATCTTTACTTAACCCACAACCCTGGTAATCGCGAAGAGAGGCGACTCTCACCTCGGTCTAGGTTTGTTTTTATTTCAAAACGATCTTTACTTTACCAAGACCCCAGGTAATTGCGAGGCGAGGCTCACCTCGGACTTGCTTTGTTTTTATTTCAAGACGGTCTTTACTTATCCAGCAAACCAGGTAGCTGCGAGGTGAGGCTCACCTCAGACATCTCACCTCGCACTTGCTTTGTTTTTATTGTAAAACGGTCTTTACTTAACCAACAATCTCGGCTCACCCGGACTGATTACCTCTGATTTGCTTTGTTTGTACAGCAACACGGCCTTCACCGCACCAACAAACCAGAGGCGAGGCTCACCTCGGACTGATTACCTCTGACTTGCTTTGTTTCTACATCATCACACCAAGAAACCAGAGGCGAGGCTCACCTCGGACTGCGGCGAGGAGAGGTCGAGGCCGGACTGCGAGCTGTCGTCGGTGGCGGAGGCGGCGGCGAAGGCGGCGGCGGCGGCCGAGGGCGCGGCGGGGCCCGCGGGCGGCGCGGGCCGGTAGCGCAGCACCACCACCGCCGCGCTCACCACCGTGTACGCCAGCAGCGTGCCCAGGCTCATGAACTCCAGCAGCACGTGCAGGTCCACCAGCATGGCCAGCACCCCGCTGCACAGCGCCGCCAGCGCCAGCGTCCCCAGCGGCACCTGCCACGCACGCACCGCGCCACCACGCTCAGCGCCGGCGCTGCGCATCGCGCGTCTTCCTGCTGTTAGCTAGTTAGTTGATGTCTTATTTTACGTGGCGAGACTCGGGCCATCAGGCCTGCTCTTCCGTCTGACCACGCAAATTTGGCTACGCTCCTTTCACCACCTAGCGGGGAAAGAAGGCATTATCTCGGGCGACGAAACAGGCGATTTGAATTTAGCTCAGAGGCTTCATTTGCGCTTGAGGATCTTTTACATGCAAGTAAATCTGCTAACATGGAACAGCCGGCTTTACTTCCCCTCCGAAGGAAGGCGCACGAAGGATTTTTTCGCCCTTAAAAATCCACGGCTTCGATCGGGTTTGAACACGCAACCTTGTGTACAAGAATCCGATACGCTGAATCCATCTGAATCCGAATCTGCTGTGGTGTGCGGATCACCGCTGCCACCAGACAGTGACGTACGGCCACCCGCTACCACCGGATGTGACGTGCCACCCTCAGAGCTGACTGACTTTAGAGTATTCCTGAGCCGGCGCGTCACTTTGGAGTACTGTGGTTGACTTGAATTGATTTAGTGAGATGGGGAGAGGGAGGACAGTTTCCTTAAGAAGTCTTATTCAAATCGAAGCACCATTTATTACAACTTAGCAAAGAGGGAGAGAAGAGAGAGAGAGAGATAGAGGACGGAGAACGATAGAGGAGATGCATAGGGAGAGTCGTAATTTATGTTTGCAATTTCCTCTAGCTCTCCACACTGCTCTCTCTCCGGGGTTCTACGAGGGGAATCACACTAGTGGTGCCAAAACAGCACGTACTTTCTCGCCCGTAAAAATGGTTCAACAATATTCAGTATATTATTAGCCCGTAAAATAACTAGCAAGTTGGACCTTTTGAATAAGTCATTCCGAAGATGACATCAAACTGTATCAAGGTATTTAGGTTGTGAGAAATTGTTTGAGAAAGGATCCAGAACTATCGCACCAAAGCACGTTTTCAGAAAATAATGCTAGAAGTGAATGAACAATTAGAAAGATTGTAATTTAAACTTCATTTCTTGACCAAGAATGAAGAGAATACCAAGAAATAACGCAGAGTCTCCTGAAGATTACATTCCTGTAGATGCCAATGACTATTGAAGAAAATAATATTTTGCTATCAGGTGAAAGGTCATCATATTTCACTCGTTCGAACTGTTGCCCCTTCGTTATTAAGATACATTGTTATCAATTTTGAACAAAAGCATATCAATCTGCTTCAAAGTATCTAGAAACAGATGACGCGTCATTTTCATTTGAGGTACAGAAGTTTCTACACAAAAATGTCGCGTCTTGTGCCAGTGATGTTCTCAATACGTTACGAACTAGTGATAAACTAGCTAAAACAGCACGTACTTTCTCGTCCATACTTTCCCGCAAAATTACCCGAAAAGTACTCAAATTTTTGAAAAATTGTACATGACCTTTTTTTCAACATCTATCTTTAAGAAAAAGATTTCATTAAGGGAAAAATTATATCTTCATAATTGTAGTTGTAGGAAGACGCCAAAAAAAACTTTTGCAATTTTCGAAAAATCAGGGTTTTCATCGAACATGAGACCTGCACCATTTTTGTGGAAAATTTGGAAAATTATCAAAGAGACAGAGGCTGGCATTACGCAGGCGTTCCTGCAGCGACCGATTTTCAACAACAGCTATATATCAAGAACGAATCCACCAATTATTTTGAGGAGAATTCTAGCGGCCGGCTGCTCTGATCAGTGGTTTTCCGTGGTTTCTCCGATCAATACCAGGCAAATTCCGGAGCACTACCTTAACACACGTGCCTTGGACCGCGCGTGATCTTTCCTTCCTCTTCCTTGTCCTATTCTCTCCCCTTACACAGACATACTCACTAACATGCACTACACTACCACACATGCTGGGAGATCAGTCGGGAGTACAGAGCTTGACGCGGCTGGGGCTACCTCCCTGGGGGAGGTATTTCTTGGAGGAGGAAGGCGATGTATATATCGGCGGATCTCACCATCCATCTGAGGAGTAACACCGCCACCGCCACAAAAGCATTCACTTTATTAACGGCACTAATAACGTTAGGAGTTGTCGTACCCAGAAACAAATAATCATTGAGAAATCCCTGCTCGGTTTTCATCACGGAATGTGCTCCTGAAGTGCCGAAGATGCGGTATTGGATTCTTTTTAGATCCTTTTAAATTTCCAAAAATTAAATTCCGTCTTGCAAGAGCAGATTCCCACTTTCCAGATGCTTACCGAAGATTTTCCTCTTCTTTAACAATACCCTAGCAGGATCTCAAACAATCAAGTATATCTCAAAATTTCTACGAAACATCTTGTGCATAATCTGTACTACTCGAACTTTGGTAGACATGAAAATTTTTAAGATATTGTTTACTGAGGACAAGAGAATGCCCTTTCATCACTACTTCACGAGTCTAACTTCTATTCCGTTAACAACAAACGAAAGATTTTCCAACAAAATATCAGGAACCACCATTCCAATAATTGAAATAATATTGTAGTGCATGTTAACTGTTTACTTTTTGAAAGTCACTTTTACCATAAAATGTATTTTACTTTGAAGCAGCTTCTTGTGATTAGGTCGACATAATGCTAGGATTTTTTTAAAGGCAGGGTTTTATTGCCTCTCTTGATATACCACTTAACACCCACATGCCTACCAATGGTTTGTGTTGTGCCCTGACATTTCAGTATCAAATGTCAAATGTTAACATTTTCGAAGTCTCTTCATATTCTTTAAATCTAAATGTTACTTCGTAAAAACCTTATCACTTCAAAATAGTGACCAGATACTTAAGCAATGACAGTAGTAACTACAATATTTACCAAATTTTACCAATGTATACCAAGTTTTACAATAGAAATGTATACACCGAAGAGAAGAAGAAACACCAGCGAAAATAACTTGACGGGGAGAGGAAAAAGTAGAATGAAGATAGTATAAAGGTGAAAAGGTAAAGAGAAAAATCGATTGGATAAGGAAGAAATAAATAATAAACTATGTAATGAAATTATGAAATGAAACGACAGAGAAAAATAACGAAGAAGAATATGAAGAGAAGTAAGCGTAAGAGGCAGAAAAATAAGAATAAATGTAAAAAAGAAGCAAACCAAAAAGAAAGGAAAGAAGAAAGGAGAGAAAAGAAAAGATTGAATCGTAGATCCATGGAAGAAACCACGGAAAAAGAAGGTAGAAATCACGAACAACGGAAAAATAAAGAAGACACAAATGCAGGATGCAAAAGTAAGATGAAATGTAAGAAATATGAAAGAAAAAAGAACAATCAAATGAATAATAGAAAAAATTTAAAATAGATAACAGAAGTGGGAAAAGAATCACAGGGATAAAAGACGATAAACACAAAGAAGCTGAAGGGGCAAAAGTACAGGTTGCAATGTGTAACCTTTAGGAATAAAAAGGAACAAATAGGAAACAAGACGAGAAAGGACCATAGTAAAAACAAAAAGCGGAAGATGAAGGTAAACACATTATAGAGGGAAAAGCACAAATGGAAATGTAGAAAAATTAAGAAGAAAAAAAAAATTCAAAATAAGAAGGCACAAAAAGGAAAGAAAGGAGGACAAATAATAATATGAAGAAAGGGCGGAATTTGAAGATCAATGAAGAAGCCGAAGAGGCATAAATGAAGGCTGAAATGTAGAAATCAAAGAACAAAAAAGAAAAATAAGAATAGAAAAGAAAGTAGAAAATAAGAAAAAAAGGAAAGAAAAATGAGAAAGAAGAAAACAGGAAGAAAAAAGAAAAGAAGAAAAAAGAATTGAAGAAGAAAGGAGAAGAAACAAGAAAGAAGAATAAAAGAAAGAATAATAGAAGAAGAAAAATAAATGAGTAGAATAACAGAAAGGAGAAGAATAGAAGAAAGAAGAAGGCAGGAGAAGAAACGAATAACAAAAAGAAGAAGAAGAAGCCGACCTGCGTCTTGGGGCTGACGCGCGCCAGGCAGGCGAAGAGCAGGCCGTCGGCGGCCATGGCGTAGGTGGTGCGCGGCAGGGCGAAGAGCGAGCCCAGCAGCGTGGTGGTCATGCCGGCGAGCGCGCCCAGCGACACCACCCAGCGCGCCCAGCCCAGCCCCTGCGCCGCCACGGCCTCGGGCAGCGCCGCCGTCGGGGACAGCTCCGAGAACGGCTGCATCAGCGTCAGCGCCGCCGTCACCAGCACGTACAGCGCCGTCACCACCACCATCGCCACCAGCGTCGCCGCCGGGATCGACACGGACGGGAAGCGCGCCTCCTCGCCCGCCGTCGCTGCCCAACACATACACGCGCACACGCTCAGCGCACGCCCCCTCCGAAAGCCACACACTTTTCCCAATTTGTTCAAGCAATTACCACCCATAAAAATAAAATACACATCCAAATCCAAACGTACACAAACGTGCGAAAATAAATGGTAAGCCTCCTAGGCCCCTTAATTTTTGCCTTCCCTTCTACATTAGTACAAGAATTCCATTATTATCTCCCTTTCTACAACACTGCAGAAAAGTCCGAAAACATGCATTACAGTGATCTACAAAAATTAACCTTTTTCTTTCACAAGAATGAAAATAACAGGTTCTATACGTGTTTTTATACTGAATTCAAATATTATTTCAGTTTTTCCCCAACAGGCAGTTTTGTATGACATGCATTTGAACTTCTTATAATTTTAATAACATCAGAAACAAGCAAACAAATTCTAAATGGTATACTATTCGTCCTGACTACTACTTCTTTACCTAGAAAGTGGGAATGATGATTTCTGACATGCAAGTATTCTGTATCTGGAACCTCTCTTCTTGATCCAACAGTAGTTAGCCAACATATTAGAACTACACTTGCCTTAGTACCTGCTTTCCACTGTAGAGATTTACTAGTGAAAACTCTCACCATGCTAATCTCTGACCACCCAAGATTTTCCGGGAGGAAGTCGTAAGTCAGAGTCTACGAAGTGAATTTTCAAAGACATATTACACCCCTTAGAAGTGAATTTTCAAAGACATGTTACATAGCTTTATAAGAATGCAGAAGATCAGCCACTATGTCTGAGAGTTTTCTGCTTTATGGATTTCAAAGGGAATTGCAATATACGAGTACATTTTTGAAAGACTGTCAAACTGCTTTTTCCAGTGGATTTAACGGTTTTTCAAAATATTCATCAGTTACTAATACCACATCTGTCGTCCTAAAATATTCCTTCTTTCAATTTATCATCACTTTCTTTGGGAAATTTCGATTCAAATACAAAAATCTATCAGAAAGTTTATCTATAGCTTTTATTAAATTTTTCATTCCTTCTAATTTAATATGTAATGGAGGTAAATTTATTTTTCAGGATTCACTAAATGAACATGTGACACATTTGTCTGGTCAGGAATACGTCATTCCTTTAATTTTTGTCAAACAGAAGTAACAATCACATTGATGATCCTTCGATTCTCTCCAAATCATAGGAATTGCAAATGGCATATGATGTATATCATTTTTCTATCAAGATAAGTCTTAACACCCAAAACACATATTTGAGACCCAGCTCTTTTCAAAATCACTAACATGACAGTCAAAGTAATGTTGACAACACTGCCTCGCATGTGGCGTTAAATTTCGCCTATTGAGTATTTCTAGCCAGCTTACCACAAATACAGCAGAAATTATCTGCATGATTAACAAGCTCATAGACACCTCAATACTGACACAACACAATGCCAAATTACTGGTCTGAGCATGTCAAAACATGAACGAACCTGCACAGTAATGCTTGTTGGTGTTTTAGTATGATATTACACATCATTTCCTTAAATACAGCTTGAATAAAATCGCTACATATAAGGTAATGGTTCCTATGACAGGTCAAGGAGAATATTATGATCAGATTTAATAAGTAGCTGTCACAAAAACTGGGTCTGATGGATGAATTCTGAGGACATATATGAATTCAGCAGGAAAAAGCACCAGATTCACTAATCAGATTGCTTGTGAAGACAACCTTGTCGACCAGTGTTATTACCTCCCTTTTACACTGCAGAAACACACCTGAAGAATATTGGACATGAATTGGAAGCTGAACTGACAATTACTTCAGGTTTATTATAGACTCTAGTGCCAAAAATTTGAGAAAGAAGGTCTGAAAATATTTCATTTAAATATTTACTTTGCGATTATACGGTCCTAATTCTCCTGTTTCGCTTGCGTGTCACTCCACCATTTTCCATCTACATTTTCCTTACTATCGCTATCCACTCCAGATGAAGACTCATGGTCCTCAAAGACCTCGGGTACCGGAAGAGATGGCCCAGGGCATCATCTGATGCCATTGCGGTGCCTCTGACCGGCAAGTGCTAGGTTCAAGTACCAAAAGTACCGATTTTCGATACTAGCTTATCAGCTAGGTCGAATCTGGAGAAGAATTATTCTAGCGGGTGGATGCTCTGATCGGTAGTTTTCTGTGGTTTCTCCAATCAGCACCAGGCGAATGCCAGAGTAGTACCTTAACAAACGGACCACTGACCGCGCGCGATCATTTCTTCCTCTTCTTTGTCCTACGCTCGCCCCTTACACACATTTACACTTGCATTAGACCACCATACATGGCGGGAGGCCGATCGGGAATTTAGAGCTTGTCCTGGCTGGGGCTGGTGCCCTGTTGGTGGGAGATACCTGGTTGGAGAAAAACCCCGCTAAGTCACCGGTAGGATGGCACCGGATCTCGCCATCCAGCAGAGGAAGACCACCACCTCTCGAAAGGAAAGCATGCACTACACTTACGGGACTAACGAACTTGGCAATTGAAGCGCGCGGAATCACTAATCGATCAATCAATCAATGACCTTAGTGATTGAAAGGCCCCTAAATCCAAATCAGCCAATCATTAGTAGAGTCAGAGTGCACTCACCTATGCTATCGAATCCCACGAAGGCGTAGAAGGCCGTAGGCTGCGCCGGCGAGCACGCCCGAGAAGCCGTAGGGCAGGAAGCCGGCGGGGCCGACCCAGTTCTCGATGCGTCCGTACGTGAAGCCCACGCCCACCACCAGCACGATGACGAGCACGTTGACGACGGTGAAGGTGGCGTTGACGGCGGCGGAGAGCTTGGCCCCGCCGGCGAGCGCCAGCCCGCACGCCAGGGTGACGACGAAGGCCAGCAGGTCCGGGGGCGCGCCGGGCCCCGAGCCGGGCTCCCCGCCCAGCACCGCCGCCGTCCAGTTGGCCACGGCGCCGTCCGTCAGCGCGTCCAACGCGCCGCTCCACGCGCGCGCCACCGACGCCGCCCCTGCGCCCATGCCAACGCCACACTTGGGGACGGAAGGACGGACAAACGGACGGGGAGGAGGCCTGACATATGAACAGACGAACGGACGGACGGGCAGTTGGACAACAACCGGATGGACTGGCCCGGCTGACGGCAATGCAGCCGGGCCGGCTGACCAACGAATGGACACGGACGGACAGACGGTTAGGCAGACCGACGGGTAGACAGCAGACGGACAGGTGGTAGGAGGACGGAAGGACAAGTCGGGCGGACCCACGGAACGGACTAATGAACAGTCGGACAGATGGCCAGGTCGGGCAGACATGCTGGATAGGCTGACAGACGAATGAACAGGTGGATGGATGAACAGACAGACTGATAGTCGGATGGACAGACGGACGGGCAAATGGATGGAATAGACAGACGAACAGACAACGGAGGGACGGTCAGACGGTTAGGGGACATGTTTTGTGCTCAAGGACAGCATGTCGCCCAAGTAAAGTTAGGGCTTCCTTCACATGGTGCCACTCAGCACCACTTTCAAGCGTTCCCTGCGAGACTTCTGGCAAAGCATTGGTTTATATTCTCATGAGTGGCATAGTCGCAATCTCCCGCCACCACCAAAGCAGACGCGCGTCCGCGCCACCGCCAGCAAAACAGAGTTCTAAATGGTAGCCTTTACATTAGACCATTCGGACGCGTCACTTGGTCGCTGTTCTTACCTGCTGACTGCCTGTCGGTCGCCTGAGCCCAAAGCGTTATAAACTCACGAATCCTTCCTTTCCCACGATCAGTGGCGTTCGGCGGTGGCTGTGTTTGAAGGGGCTCAGCGCTTCTTTCTCGGTGGCGCCACAAAGTGGCCCTACGTGAAGGCAGCTTTAGGGGACACTCTGCCTAAGTACACTTACAGCCCTCTTGACACGGCGCCACTCAGCAGCGCTTCCGAGTGGCGCGTCTTCTGGCAAAGCATTGGTATAAATGGAGGTATTCACGCGAGCGGTGTTGCGACTAGTGGCATCACCCGCCATCAGCAGCGCAGACGTCCATCCTCACCGCCGCCAGCAAAACACTATTCTAAATGATAGCCTTCACACTAGACCACTCGGACCCGCCACTGAACCTGTTTTTACTTGCTGACTGCCTGTCGACCGCCTTAGCCAAAAGCGGTGTGACTCACAAATCCTTGATTGAAGGTGCTAAGCACTTCTTTCTCGGTGGCGCCACAAAGTGGCCATATGTGAAGGCAGCTTTAGGAGACACGGTTTGTGCCTAAGTGCACTTAGAGTCCCTTCAGACTATATCAATGTTGTCAAGGTCGAAGCCACGAGCGAGAGTCCGTAGCACGAGTGCCACGACGAAATCGCGTCTCCACGCAGTTCATAACCCCGCCCCACGAGACAACGCCATCAATATTGTAAAACGGTTACTAATAGTTTCCTCTCCCGACGCTAGTGATGCAGAGAAGCTCGTGGAGTGGCATGGCATGGTGCCACTGCCATCAGTAGAAGACCTTGACACCACTGGACTACATCCTTACCACCGCTAGCAGAATACTGTTCTAAATCTTGGCAGCCTTACACACTAGACCACTCGGCGCGCCACTGAACCTGCTTTTACCTCGTGACTACCGTCGACCGTCAGCGCCCACAGCGGTGTGACTTACGCAACTTTCCTTTCTCGCGATCAGTATGGATAATTCATAAGAAATTCAAAATATGCGACTTCATTCTCTAAAGTGTGAACATTTCTTGATTTCTAGGAAACTGTTGTCACGGAACTCAATGCGCATATTTAATATGGCACCATTAATTAAATGACTCAGCAATGGGGCAGAAATCCGTGTGTTACTGAATGAAAGAATGTGCTATTGTGATGACAAGAGAAAAACTAAATAGTATGGTATATAACACGGGATTAAAACAGATTTGTTTGCCGTGTTCAATCCTTCGCTGCTTAGCGTTAATGTAGCGTTGAACATTTTCTTAGACTACATTACTCTATTTGAAACTTCACAACTTTTCACCTCGGTACTCATATTGATGAAAACCTATGTGATCACTTCATTACATGTTGCGCTGACGTTCACGTATCAGTTATCAGTTATCAAGCATTATCTCGTGTTCATGTTCAATCTCACCAGGAGTTTTTATCTTCCACTTCAATTCACCAGATTTCATACATACATATTACAATACTCGCGTAATCTACGTTGATGTAACCTTATAATTACAACCTACTCCGCCGACGGACTTATTTCAATCTTAATTAAATAACCTTTACAAATGTAATAAAATTCGATATTTGACACAAACATTTCTCTACCGGTCACCTTCGTTTTCACACAATATGTTTCTTAACATCCCTCCACAAGATACTCCGTCTTAATTAACTTTCCGAATCGAATTACCTCCTTTTCATGGTTTTCACACCACTCTTCGTCACAGTAGCCATTCTTACTTTGCACAAATAAAAATTTAATTCCTGCTTCTCTGACCCTTAATATAGTAGCCCTTAATCATAAATCGAGAAAATATTTGAATTGCTTACCATCTTACCTCCTTACATTACTTAACAAAAATCTTAATTCCTTACCTCCCTGACACTGAATATATTAACCCTTAATCATAACTTGCGAAAACATTTGAATTGCTTTAATGTAAATCGAGTTTCTTCCTTCATTTCATACAACGTCCAACAAACATTAGCTTCATATATCATTCATTTTATTTCACAATTCACATGTTCTAAACAGCACTGTTTGTGAAAAATGATTAATAAGTAGTAAACACATCTTAATGGAATCTTTTTAAAAGACAATTCTTATATTTGGTAACTTTAGCGCTTCCCTTATATAATTTTGACAAACAACACTACCAAAAGAGACAGTTGCAGTTATTAAGCTAGATTCAGAAGAGAATAGTTTCATTAGCATAATTAAGTAGTGCTCTTCAGATCTCCACATGAACATCTGAATGCAAAAGGCGGATGCATTATCTGCGTAATGCGTTTCAAGATGTGGAGTTTACAGAATTATGCACTGCTTTAACACAGCACGATATGTTGAATTCAGCACTGCAACTATCCTAAAGAACCAGCGGCGTGCATTCAACCTCAACACTGCTGGGGTAAGCAAAAATGAGAACTTAACAAAAAGCACTAGGTACAGGAGAGGGGGAGGGAAGCTTATTGGCCGCTAGCAACTGGGGATATACAAAGTAATCACCGCACGCCCCTAAAAATAACTATAATTCACCGAACTGAGCACAAAAAAACAGTTCATTCATCCAGACTGGAGTAATCTTGTCAACAAAAACGAATTAGTGGAACTGGAACCGGCGAGCATGCTCACCGATCATGTGCTCCAGGATGATGTTCCACCGATGACGAAGGCCCAGAACTCGCCGACGCTAACGTAGGCGTACACGTAGGCGGAGCCCGCCTTCGGCACGCGCGCGCCGAACTCGGCGTAGCACAGCGACGCCAACAGCGACGTGAAGCCGGCCAGCAGGAAGGACAGCACCACGCCCGGCCCAGCCGTGTCGCGCGCGATGGGGCCAGCCAGCACGTAGATGCCCGCGCCCACCATGTGCCCAATGCCTATAACACCCGTTAGGTTGGTTTGATTGCTGGGCTAAGGTTGATTTGATTGTTGGGCTAAGGTTAATTTGATTTCATTTATATGTCATTGCTCGCGTCAATATCGACTTTTGTTCTTTTTCACGTAATCCAATTTACATTTGAGATAGTCACAATATACGCTAGAATAAACCATCACAATGTTTTATGGCACAAGCGTATTGCATTTACGGACAATTAATGAATGATATTATTTCCTTTAACAGTCATCTCCGTCAGTATTTTTTGCAGAACAAGTTTACTAGAATGAACCATTTTTTATTAAATCTATTTATGAAATTTCTTTGAAAACGTCGGTACGATGGCTGTACGCACAACTAAGCAATGCAGTATAACGCCGAACCTAATGACACTACAACAACACGTATTTTCTTGCATTATTTGTAACATTTGCAATTTTCGGAAATTCAAAGAGTTAAATGTATTCTGGACTTGCGCCATTTTCATAAGCGTATTTCACTACCCGATAATAAATTTACAGAAAAAGAATGGGAGCCGATTATAGAAAACAAATACATAAAAATTGCACATATTTTTACGCAAGATTATTCCATTTTTCTAAAATATTGTACGTGACCTCATTTAAAGAATATAATTTTGAAGAACAGATTTCATTCAGACGAAGAATATACGCCTTCAGTATTGTAGTTGAAAGAAGATGCCGAAAAAAATTATTTGATTTTTCGAAAATTAAGAGAATTCAACGGAAATCGACCCTAGGTCATTATAAGCGTACTTTATTTAAAAAATTGGAGCCATTTTCGAGGAAAATTTGAGAATTCCTTGAGACTTGTCATAACGTATTACCAAACTAGTGATGCTACAACCGCATGTACTTTCTCGTCCACCAGCCATAACTTTCTCTCTACTCCGTAGCGAACAAGTAAATCTGGATTGCGACAAAACGTCTGTTCATCTGTGAACTAAGCTATCGGCTGAACCGTCAATAGGATTTTCAACAAAACTGATATTTCCTGACC
>JAHLJT010009419.1:134643512-134661151 GCA_031308135.1 Acheta domesticus
GATCTGGCTGTCGTGGCCCCTGAATTTGAAACGTGCATTTTAATTTTACGTGCAGTTTTAGCACGCGATTTTCTATATGAAGTAACCACCAAACGTGGTTTCTGTCTGCTTAAGGTGTTAGAGCATGTTTCTGTCTGCTTACGGTGAAGTAATATGCATGTAGGAACAATATCAACTCTTCCGGTATCAGAAACTTCCAATATGAATTTTCCTGCCGAATAATTTCCGTTTTTTGATGCCGCATTACATAACGTCTCTATAACGTATATAGTATGTGAGAAAGGAAAAATTGATTAAAATAATGTAAATTTAATATCAATATGGTCTCAAAACTTTGGCGCAGCAAACAAATGAAGAATACTCAAAAGCTCGTAAGTACTACTAGAGATTTTGAGACTTTGCTGAACTTACGAACTGCGAAGCGATTACCTGAAGGACTCAGAATGTCGTAGCATTTAGTGAGACAAGTTGGTAAATCAAGTTAGTAAACTCCAAGATAAAAATTGAAGGTTGAACGATTTCTTACTTTGGGCAACTAGCACATGCACGTAAGAGCAATTGTAAACAGATGTTAAACTATTGATTCAGCATGCCATGATGGACAGAATAATTTTTAAAAAGATGTAGATTTGAAAGTACCTTTTAACACGACCTTGCCCAATAATTTTAGAAAATATTTTATATACCTTTGACCCGAAAACCCTTGTTGACTCACTAATACATGTTTGCACCGAAAGATGTCGGTGCCACGCACTAAGGGTGAGCGCCGTTAGATGACATCAGAGTAGGCAACTCACTAAGCATCCGTGCATTGCACCCACGTTCACGTTTTCAGTGCACAGGTTTCAGGCCTGAACATTAACTTTACAACAAGACTGAAGACTGAACATTAACTTTACAACAGATTATGACAAATATATTTTTCAAATACATATCATGCATGAGTTCAGCAAGTCTTTTGAATTGCGTGAAAAATATATCAGCGTATTAAATGCAATCAGTTCATAACACATCTGGCAGCGCTTCTTCGAAACTAAAAAAAATCGTGAAATCTCTGCATAAATTCGTATTCCTGACATACAGAGCCATCACTAGATAGATTTATAACTTCTAGGAAGATGTTTGGAATATCGCGTTTTTACCTATGTATCGGCATCGATTTATAAAAGAGTTACGTGTCAAAACATTCGTTTCGAACATTTGGATTAGGATTCATTTAGCAGACAAATATATATTTAGGTCGTTAACGAAATAGTTAAAAGTCATTAAGAGTAAATTATAATGTCTTTTGGATGTTCCTGTGGTTAATTGTTTTACAGCGTCGCAACAGAATAAATTAACGAGGAATTATCAGTTATATTCGGAGAGATGCAAAAAGGTAGGCTGATAGGTTGAGACTAACTTTAGTCTGTAAGTACTTTGGCTTGTGATGTTAACCAATTATTCGGAGCCCAAATTTTATAATTTTCCTAATGAAGGTATACCGAATGAGACACAATCACACAGAGTTTTTAAGAACTCGCCACTACAGAATCAAATCTAAAATTAAGTTACAATTTGCATATGAGATTTTAAAATATCTATACTAATTGTACGTTGATACACAACATAAACTATAAAGAGTTCTTTATTATAAACAATCATGAATCTTCCAAGTTAGAAATCCAATCTAAAATTAAGTTACAATTTGCATATGAGATTTTAAAATGCCTATACTAATTGTACGTTGATACACAACATAAACTATAAAGAGTTCTTTATTATAAACAATCATGAATCTTCCAAGTTAGTCCTAACTTTGACAACAGCCTCAATGGCATAAAAAGGTTGTCATAAAAATACAAGTAACAATGATATTTATCTTGTATACATCTTCTTACAAAAGTCACATCACATATATGGAAAATGAACTCGTTCGACCCTAGTTGCCTTCTACATCAAGATAGGACCAAAAAGCAATCTTTCACGATATTGAACCAGGGCGAACGCTTCCCTTCTCGGCAACATCAATCTATTCTTGGAAGAACCCGTCAGTGCCACAGGCCAAGGCTAGATTCGGGAGAAAAGAGAACCAAGAATACGACTATCTCTTCTCTATCGTGTAAATGTGAAAGGGGAAAGTGGCAGAATGACATGTAATAAAAGAGAGTTTCCACGTAGCGGCGCGTGTTCTAACGCATTCATCTTCTAGTAACTTTTTTAACCCTCCCAAGGTCGGGCGTATTTGCATCACACCGTAGTGACCGGGATGCTCACTGAACTTGAATGTCTACTAAAGAAATAAATAACCATAATATTTTTCTTATTTTCCTTATTATTTTTTAAACCGTAATGAGGTTATTCTCTATGTACTTGTTGTATTTTGTTTTAATACTTTTTAACGATAGCAAAATTTTAAAAGAAAAATGTGCAAGGTTGAGAAAAGGGAAATAAATTTGTTTACGTCAGCGCATATTATAATTTCAGATGCAGCGTGCAGGGTGACCCCAGCGCAGAGGCGCAAAGGATGAGCAGCTAGGGTAGTAAAAGCGTTTCTTCCTAGTTCTGGACTCATCAGTTAGGCTTTCAGCCTGTGACGCTGTATGACTTATTTCAGATGTTAACAGGTAAAGATGGTAACAAATTAATAGGTGATACAAGGGTTACATTGATAGTCGGGAATTCATTTCTTGGTAATTAGGGCCCATCCGACATTTTCATATTCTTGCGGTCCAAATTAAAGGAAACGTACTGACATTCTTGTAACTGGCACCCTGATGCTATGCGAGAGTGAAACGGATATTTTGATTTTGGGGGGTACTTTACATGAAGCCTCAACATTTTATATATTTTTTAAAAAAAATGGATTCTAATTTTCTTTTTAGAATTTTCCTTTGATAGAATAAAAGACGCTTAAAGAAATGACGTTTTCGTTGTACTCCCTGAATTTTCAAAAATTGAAAAAGTTTGAAGATAAAAATTTTCCCTTAATGAAATTTGTTCATTAAAAACAGATCTTGAAATAGGGTCAATTTTTGAAATTGAAATAGTTCAATATTTTGAAAATACGAATAGTTTTTGCGTAATTTTGGGTGAAACATAGGCAATTTTTAAACAATTATTATGTAACAATATGTATTGTTATGTACACTATGTACTGTTATGTAACAATATGTATTGTCTAACACACGTTTTATAATATTTTATATTGTTTAATACTTATAGTGTTTGTACAAAAAATTTCACAAATTTCACATTTCACAAAACACTCCACAAACATTTTCAAAGACCAATGCAATGTACAAATTCACTGACTAATGCTTAGCTTATTTGAGTAATGAAAGGAAAGAGCATGCGGCTTGAATTACACTGACTAGGAAATTGCGTCTAGGCGACTGTTTGACTGTGGCTAAGTTTGATTGAATTATTTCTAGCTATTGGTCACTCAGAACGTGAGTGATATTTGGGAGTATCACAATATGTCTTTATAATCTGCAATGATGTTCATTGAAGTTATGTTCTTAGTAGAAAGAGAGAGAAACGTGTAAAGCGAGATGAAAGTGAAATAAATTCCATTAATTTTGAGGTGTACACGAGTGGGCATAATCATATTACTCTTTTAAATGATAACAGAGATCCCTTAAAACCCACACTCTCCTATTAGAGACTTTTATTACAGAAAGAGTTCTTTCTTGAAATAATACAAAGGAACAATGTTCATTAAACCGTAAAATGTCTCATTAAGAAAACGGGCAGAAACAGCTACAGAAACAAACGCGGCGTGGAAGTGACTGAAGCAAGAACGTCTTTATGCGCGACCAACTTCGATTACGAACGACTTTTCTCTGTTACACACACTCTACTGCACCTGGCAAATTATGGAAGGAGAGAAGCAGAGAAAAAGGCGTCCACGAGGCGCGATTTGCATTAAAATCAGGCTAACGATGAGTCCGTCGGCCTTTTGTTGGTTAAAGTTATTGACACAGTTCGTTGGAGGCATGTCGCTTGCCTTACAGCTACGCCGTCCGAAGAGGTCAGTCATCGCTCCTGCTCCACGTCGGAAGAACAATATTATTGGAAAGGTTCCGCTGTAGAACATGGCAACCCACGAAGAACTGTTTGCGAGATAAAAGAATGAACAATTATTCTGGAAGGGGTTTAAAAGGAGTGCATAAAGACGACAACAGGCGGGGACAACTATGGGTCCATAATTTGGACTATTTGAGAATCACAGCGCATGGGCAGCAGATGGAAGCGTACAAAAATGTCAATATCACAGAAACTATGAAGGTTACCATCTTTTACTCCAGATCCCTTCATTTGAACAAGTGGTTGATTAATCGTGCTTATTTTAGTTTTTCATGAACAGTTCCAAGTTTTCAAAATGTTGCTCCAACAAATTTTAAAACTCTGAAATTAGAGTACTGGGACGTCTTTTCCATTTGAAAAATAAATAGAATGCAAACAAAAAATCAATATCAAATCATTCAACATTCAAAAAATTAATTGTATCTTTTAATCATGGACTTGGCAATAATGCAGTTGAATAGGACAGTAGAAAAAGGCCAGCATTTCCTAACAAGGTAAGCCATAAGTGTTGTAATATATCTACCTAATGATACCAATTTCAGTGATGTTGAGCATACTTTCAAATTACAGCGACTCATGTACCTCCAGGCAACTACAGTAATTGGAAACCTGTAGTTAAAAAATCCTTTTTTAACCACAGGTTAAAACCACCCAGCTCTGGTAATTAACACCAGAGCTTTTGTTGAATGCTCTAACGTAGAGACACGCATTTAAATCACAGTTTCATTTGATTCCTCGTATACCGCGTGCTTTTATAAACTCCCATTGCGGATGAATCCAGTTCTCGATTATAACGAAAGGTGTAATGGTGTAGTCGAATTTGAAGAAGATGCAAATGACGGAAAAATAGCTGAATGGTAGGCTGACACGCACATTGAACTAAATACGGTTATAATATCACTTCTCTCTAAAATGTACTTATGTTATGAAAAAAAACTTCTGAAATTGTTTGTTACACGAGTTTGTTATTAGAACATTAAAATAAACAACATTTAACAAGTGATTACATAATGCCGAACACCGCTTAGTTTTTCTGTAAATAAGCAATATTGATCTAAGCGACATTTTCAACTTGACATGACCCGAAGATTTTTAGAATATATTCTTAATAAATTATACAAAATTATTTAATTTTCCACCGGTTTTTAAAAATATAGCTATTACACAGATATTACGGCGAGGTCATCTAATTGACCAATATCTCAGTTTGTGGTTGTGGAGCTCGGATTGCTATCGCTAATCGTGATACAACTGGTTAAGCCAACGAATCAGGTACTAGAGCCTATTCATACATCTTGTAAAATCAATTTTCTTTTTTAAGTTTCCACGAATTTATCTACATTTGCTGTTCACTCATTAATTTGTTTTTAAATCGTTAAAAATTCCTCAGAGCTATTGTCGTTTTCTTGATCTTTTGGTCAGATGTTGATCAGATACAATTCTTTACAACACGAAAGTAATTAATTAATTATAGTCACAAAATTAAAAGTCATCAAGAATGTTACACATACAATGCTAGATGTTTCATTGTGGATTTTTATAAATATTTCTTTCATAATTATTTGGTTGTGTCGATAAAAACCAGTCAATTATCAAAAAACAAAAAGTGAAATGCCCGCTCCACTCATATCGAGCGGTTTTACTCTTGTAAATTACATTGAGCAACCACAAGTGTTGCGACGTAGCAAGCATTTTGTACAGCGAGTCGTCAGTCAGTGGCACAAACTCCTGCCCTAAAGCAACCCTTCCCAAGACTCAGAATGACGTTTCTCGTTTATTCGAGACACGGTTACCCCTAACCCTTACATTACATCGCGTCTCATGTCAATCGTTGCTTTCACAGTTTAAACACGACATCCCATCACGTCTTGCATTTCAACACTACGGACGTTCATATCACACCACCTAGGCGACGTCGCGTCGACGGCAGCGCCGGATCGAAAACTGATTTCCGCTCTGAAAACTTCGTAAAGGTTAGCGCGCGTCCGCAGCGAGGCGCTCGCTCCTTCCCGTCGCGCTGGGCGCCTCTGGCAGCTGCAGCCGTTTCGCTGCGTCGCACCACCGACCAACTCCCACTGCCCATCGCCCGAGACTCGCTACCTACTTCCCGCCGCCCGTCGTCCGTAACCCACCGTCCGCCACACGCCGCTCAAAGCCCGCCATCCGCTAATCAACGCATACCAGTGACTACTTGGCTGTCCGGAAGATGCCGCGTCCTAGGCACAGGCGCCAACGTTTCGGCCGCAATTCTGCAACCTTCCTCAGCGCGAAATGCTGTCACCAGTGCCTAGAACGGCACGTCTCCGGACAGCCAAGTAGCTACTGACTCCGGCCGCGGGAGCCTACAATCTGAACGTGTACCACTTCCTGCACACCACCCGCCCCCCTCCTCCTCTGCCCACCATCCACTGCCTGCCAACCGCTGCCATCCGCGTTAGTGGGTGTTAGCGGTGGTTACAACGCCTACCACTTCCTGCCCACCACCTGCCGCTCACTGTCCATTTTCCGCCGCCCGCCATCCTCTACCCACCGCCTGCCACCCGCTGCCAGCCACCCACTGTTCACGCCAGAAGCGAAACCTCTTCTCTGAACCAATGCGCTGCGCCAGTAGAGGCAGGACCATCAACTTTCCCGGCCACTTTCTTCGAGTTCATCTTCTTTCACTCGGGAAGCAAGTAACTCTTAGAATTATTGTATCTTCAAATATTTGTAGTATCATTAGAATTGCTGGTGATGAAGATACCTTCTAATAATAAATAAATAAATATATAAATAAAAAGGTGGTGTCCATTATCAAATAAAGTATATTTAAGCTTAAGATATTTTCAGTAGCATAGATACCATTATCAGAGCTATCTGAAAAAATACATTAATACAAGAAATATAAATTATTTACAAAAATTATACAAAAAATGTTAAGATAGTATGAGTACGCAAGATGCGTAAGCAAAGTGGATCGTTCCTACCTTGCAGCGTCTGAGCGGAAAACCTAAGTTCTGCGGATAATTTGAAGTGCAACTCATATAAGAGGACAGAAGGCCGGTCGGAAGCAGGGGAGGCGGGATGGGGGCGGTGCGACCGGAGGGTCGCGGCACGCAGGAGGAGACGTGAGGGTGGAGGTGGTGGCGTGAGGGTGGAGTGCTGGTGGAGGCGTGAGGGGGAACGGGCGGGAGAAAGAAGGTGGAGCCGTGCACTCGGCTGACGTCACAGGAGGGAGACGGCTGCAGTGAATCCCGTCTCAAAAACATCGACTATCCAGTTTATTTTATTTATTTATTTTACGTCAAAAACAGTAAAAAACAGTGTGTGACGAGCTATGTGGAGAAGTGAAATTTGTGTACGTTTTCATAATTCTATGATCTCTATCCTAAACCATATTCTCGTCGAATTTTTAATACAGAAAAAAAAGAGCGATTTTTTTTCAAGTTTTGTTGACAAAAATATTCGCTCCTATATAATAAAATCTATTTTCAAAGGTAAACTGGCTATAAATTTGTGCTCTTAACCCTCATCATGTTCTTCATGAAAGAATACTATTTTTTGCCGCGACAATATGGGAAACGATAATTTGAATAACTGTATTTCCCACTGAAATTCAAAAGACGTGAACAAATAATGAAGTTACATTTATGTCCAGAAGTAAAAGAAGGGACTATCTCAGCATTTTCTCAAAGGACCAGGGAAACTGGACGAAAAACCTGATCGAGATGCTTTCCGACAGTCAACCTCGGTACGAAAATTACATTCCCATTTCGTGTAAGAAATCACACACGAAAACAATGCAACGAATCACTAATGCACCCAAAACAAATTTATGGGCGATTACAATCCTAGGTCCCAGCATTAGGCTATCAGATGTTTTCTGAACAGCGATAGTATGCGTAGATGACTCTACTGCGCATAGGCAATATCTCCCTGGTGCTTTAACGGTCGTCGAAAGTACAGATATCTCTCCTCTAACTCTATTCTATTTAATTACATTGGCATCTGACATTCGATCAGATGGATTTGTTTCCCATACGAAAGTTTCAATACCAAAAATTATTATTATTATTATTATTATTATTATTATTATTATTATTATTATTATTAGCCTACAACATCCCATAAAGGGACTCTTGCTCTAGCAGGGTAGGTTGATATTTGTAAAATCAAACGCTAATTGTGTCGGGGAGCATCATCATCTTTTTGCTGTTCGTATCCCAGTTGTCTCCTGTTGCATAACCAAATACCAACACCAAACCAAAAATTACAACAACAAAGCTCCAGATTGGCTAACCGCGACTAGCTAATCGCACTCACCGAGCAGCGTGATGTCGAGCGTGGAGAGGCAGCGGTTGAGCGGCGTCTCGAGCACGTCGGCGCCCAGCGTCTTGGTGCGGCCCATGCGGGCGCGCAGCTCCGCCGCCACGTGGCCCAGCACGCGCCGCCGCGACCCCGGCATTGCCGCCCGCGCGCGCTCGCCGCCGCCACCTGCAACCACACTCACGCGCATCAGGCGCTGCAGAATGAGTCTCAGTGATGTTGGGATGATGCGTGAAGCGGGAATGTAGTGAATGAGGATTGATGATTGATTGATTGTTGGTGATTCCGGGCGCGTCAACGGCTAAGGACATTAGTCCCGTAAGTGTAGTGCACGGTTTTTCCTCGAGAGGTGACGGTGATCTTGCTCCGCTTAATGGCGAGATCCGGTGCGGCGTGTCTCCCCCCAGCGGGGCATCAACCCAACCGGGATAAGCTCTAAACTCCCGACCGGTCTCCCGACATGTAGTATAGTGCATGAGACTGTAAGTAAGGGGTGAGGAGTAAGGGTGGGACAAAGGAGGAAAGATAGCGCGCGATCCGTGACCTTTTTGTTAGGGTACAGATCCGGCATTTGCCTGGTTTGATCGGAGTAACCATGGAAAACTACTAATCACAACAGCCGGCTGCTAGAATCTCAAGCAGGCCTCCAGACAGGGACTGAATTCGACCTAGCTGATAAGAGTGTCGAAAATCTTTCAACCGTCGGGACACGAACTTAGAAGCTCCCGGTCAGAGGCACTGCAGTGACATCAGTTGATGCTCGGAGCCACGTGAATGAGTATTTTAGGGAGATATTAGGGAGCGTCAATTACTGCCCTTACGTCAGTCCCGCAAGTGTAGTGAATGCCATATCTTGGGACGTGGCGATGATTCGCACCCGTTGGAAAAAGACATTCGGTGCCGAACTACACGTCAACTTGAAGGGTTTTCCCTCTTCCAGGTAGCTGCCGCATTGGGGCTCCGCCCCGGCCTTCAAAATTTCTAAGCTCCCGACTGTGTTGTAGCGCCTCCTGACATGTGTGGACATAAGACTCCTGACACTCCTTCTGGGGTAGTGCGTGTACGTGTAAGTGGGTGCAAAAGAGGAGAGGGAAAGGATGAGGGGAGATCGTGTGCGGTTCGTAGCCAGTTTGTGAGGATGCTACTCTGGCATCCGCCTGGCGTTGATTGGAGAAGCTAAGGAAAACTTCCGATCAGAGCAACCGCCAGCTAGAACTCTCCTCCAGACAGTTGAATTCTACCCAGCTATGTAACTAATGTAAAAAAATCCGCCACCGTCGGGACTCGAACACTCGGCCTTCCCGCACAACGATGCTGCAAAGGCTGCATGTTGCCGTTGAGCTATCCCAGTCGTGAATAATGAATGAAGGATAAATGGTGATTAATGAATGAACTATTAATGGTGAATGAATGAACACTGAATAGTGAATATAAGATAAATGAGCTTATTAATGAATAATAAACGAGAAACTAACGATGAACGCATAAATGATGAATGAACTGTGAATGTGAATGTATGGAAAACGAATGAATTATTGAGTAAACTGCTGCGAACCACCGCACGACACGTACACATGTTGCCTATAAACACATCACAGGTAAAAGTTTATAGAATGAAAGGAGACTGAACGTTTAAGTGAATAGATGAAAGCACAAAACTATAAACCACGCACGACAATGCCTCCTCACTCGTTACTTTTGTGGGTAAATTAATAAACAAACTGATGAAAATAAATGATAGAATGAATGAATGCAGCACGGTATGGTACATTCATGAGATCACCCAAGCAACACCCACTTAATTAAAGTGAATAACTGAATAAACAAATGAGAAAATTAAAGATTGACTAATTAAATAATGCCACAGTAAACGTTTCAAAGAAACAGTGAATGACCATAGCTGAAAGTAAAAAAGAGCACAAACATAAATTTACATTACGATTCTATAATATTCTCATATAAATGTTTTTTACATAAACACTTCAAATGAATAGTACATAAAGTTTACTTTCGATCAATATTTACACACATGTACACGTGCCTTCTTCGAACTGTAAGAAATTTCCAATGAATGGAACATGAAATAGTTTTATTCACTGTAGATGCTAAGAATACAGAAATCACGATAGATATGTTGAAATAACTGTAAAATTCAGATACTCGTATCTCTTTAACCTTCATTATTTACAGCCATATTCAATTTTTGTATTTGAAATTGATCTAAATATTTCCTTTTACTTCAACCCAGAGTATTGCTAACATGAATTAATGTACACTAAATCGAAATTGCTTACCTGTCCAAATATAACTAGTTTCCGAAGATTATTCTCTATCACTACAGATCTAAGTTAATTCAGTTTCAATACTAGATATCAGAGAGTTGAATGTTGAAATCATCACCACAAAGTGTGTTAACAAGCATTTGAGATATGAAAAACATTATTTACAGGTTGACCAATTCCGATATTGGTCATTTGAAAACTCAATGTTCGCAAACCACAGAAACCACTGCGCTCGATGCTCCATTACACTAACAGAAACACCACCATTGAAACTGGATCACAAATTAGACAGTGCCGGCATCCATAAAAAATGTTCATTTGCACACCCACAAACAGAAGGATTTATATCAAGCTGGACGACGTTCAACAGCTCTTCAATCTTCAATTATATGATCAGATGGAGTACACCACCACGCAACTTGGTGGAAACACGCGCCGCTCCCGAGCCCGTGTCTGTGTACCTCGACGCCAATTAAATTCTAATGGGGATGCGTCGTGTTCCGCCCGTCTGCCTCTCAATTATCGATGATCCGTCACGCCCGCCTCGTTTTACGAACGTGCGCCGCGCCGACTGCGCGGCTGGCTACCTCTGCCACTGACGCTGCGCCGCGCCGCGCCCGGGCCGCTGCACGCTGCGCCAGGTTCGCCAACACTCCGGACAAAAATCGGACCCTTAAATGTATTGTCCGAATACTATTTCTGTCAACTTTCTTTTTATTTTCTACATTGTTAATTTACAATCTGTTCGCTTGGACTCGATTATACAAGATGTAAGTAACAATTAAGAGAATCTAACGAGTAAATCGAGAATATGCTCACGCCTTCGTCTATATACATTAGGGTGTCCCTTATATTGCCCAAAAAATTATTTTTGCAAATTTTTTAGAGCTCACCCCCTAAATATTTTCTATTCGGTCCAATTTACTCAAAAATAAATTTTCATCTCAATAGGTTGATATTAACCCGTGCCGACTTGGGCGCGAAATTTGAATGTTAGGGATCATTGGTTTTGCTGGGTTAAGTCAATGGAAAACTATTGATACATTTTTAATATATAATTTTATATTATAATTTCATTCATTTTCACTCTTTAGACTGTGTTATGGTTTTAACTTTTATTGTGGGTACTTTTTTCAGTATTTCTTTCTTGCAATATGATTACAATGAACGATGTTCTTGAATAACTCAACAAAAATTGCTTTTGCTCCTCATCTTCATTCAGTAGTTCATGAAAATCTTGCATTGATTCAACAGGTCTTTCCGAGCATTCTCTCACAGCTTTTCATCTTTATAAATAACATTTTACCTTCTAAATATTAAGTTCCTTTTCCAGGTTAAAGGGCAGTTTTGAATAAAACTAATACCCATCTTCAGGCAAGAGAACAGGTATCTGCTTTTGATTGATACAGAGTCGGCTTGTTTTCAGTGAAATGAAGATTAAATTGAATAAGATGTATTGTTTATTAACGAATTAATAATTAATTAAAGAACGGTCATCAGTGTACAATTGCGCTTACCATGTTATTGTTCATCCAATTCTTTTCAAAAAGGAATTCTCCTCCATGTGTAGATTTTCTCGGTCTAAACTTGCTACCACTTTGATTTTGATTTGTACGCCTGCTTCATCAGAGAGTACGACAGACAATTCTTCTAATAAATACTACATACGGTGTCTAAATTGTTTTAAACTTGCTTTTGAAATTGTGGAATCGATTTTTTCATACAATTTTAGAAATTTTATAAAGTACCCTGATAAGGAACTTTTACAGCTGCACTGCCCTAAAGCCACGGTTTGACATAAAGTTACAATCAACAGAGAGACATTATTAGAGGAATTTTTAACTACACAAGATAGTTTAGAATCTGATCTGAGCAGAAACATTTTAAATATTAAATATCTCTTGCCATCTATCGAGTTCGATGCAATGCCCCGCGAAGATGTATCTTTAGTTTGTTACTTTCATAAAAGTCCAACATTTCTTTAAAATCGGACTCATTAAAGAATATTCTCATATTGTCTTTGCCACTTCGAAAATTAATGGCGTTAAATCTTTTTTAACTTTCCTTAATATGCGAAAAAAGTGGTGTCAGGATTGCTTGCTACATTATGTATTTTACATTCACACATATAAAATAGGTTTTTATATATGTAATGACGGCACGGAAAGAATAATGCTCTGTCCAAATTTTCTTCAAGAAAGACGTATACTCCTTCAAGATGTCAAGTGTTTGATGCAGTTGTATCACATCAAAGAATTTGTAATCTTATTTCTTCTTGTAATGATCTTTGTCTCGCCTTTTCTTCTTTATCCGCAAGATGTTCGTCCAGTCCTTCAAGATAACTTTTACATCCTGGCTCTCTCTGTCGAAATAAAAACATCCTTTCTTCTTCCAACATAATCATTTGTAAAGCATTCGGATGTGTAATATGAAATACATTATTCAATTTATTTCTAAACTCATCTTCACGATGCTTAAAAACATCTTCACACTTGTTTGCGTTTTTTGTAATTTTCTTCACTCCGAATAGTACAAGTTAATAAGTTTTTGCGAACAATGCTGATTAGCTCTTGTTGAAATTCTTGCTTTCTCGCAAAATATCATTCTCTCACAAACCACAAGTTTAGCGCTTGCCCTAACTGTTCATTTTACTTCCAATATGTTGTGAAATAAAACATCAAGCTCTTGACTGATGGTCAATTGTGTCCGTTTATTTGGTGTTTTATATTAATAGTTAATATTATCTCCTAATAAAAACACACGTTCTTCGGCACTGCATATGACACTAACATATGACACTGTTAGATTAGCAACCTGTGAACACGAGTAATACGGTCGGTTAAAATTCATGCTCTGGACATGTCCATCATGCAAATTCGCGCTCAAGTCGGCACGGGTTAGAATACTCAGATTTCAAAAAAAATTTGTGTAGGCATGTTTTAAGTGAATTGGAACAAAATTGGAGGGTGAGTGGTCAAAAATTTTAAAGTCGGAAAATAAGGGACACCCTAATATACATGTTCACTGTTAACCAACATGTTTACTGATTGTGACTTGGATGGTAGCTCAGTATCGTCTGATGCCTATTACTTTACTCGGTGATAGTCTCTTCCGTAGTTAAAATGTTCAAATCTTTGTACAAAATTATTGTTCGTTACAAACCACGGCAGTTTTGTGTACATGTCTCAATGTTTCTGTCAACTTGATAGCTGAGGGTGGGGTGGAGCGATGTTACTACTTACTTGGGCGACAGACGCGTGATCGTGAGCTCGTTCTTGTGTCACATCAGGATTTAGACTTGCATGCCCTACTCATTGTATTAATAGTAGAATATCGAATGATAATAATGTCACTTCTTTATTTCATAAAGTACTTTGTCGTGGTCCCTTATACTAATCCGACCAATGAAAGAAATAACTAAAAAGTTTTTGCACTACATTCGCATAAAACGGAAATGCATTTTAGAAAGAAAATGCACAACCTAACAATGGTGCTCTCCAATTTTCAGTAGCTTCACAACGTAAGATTTGATTTATTTTACTAACCATCGGCAACTCTGCAATGACATAATAAGTTGAGGCCTATAATTAGATAAAGGAACTCCTAGCTAGCACCTCTGTCAGACGCTAGCTGTCAAGTAGACAGAAATATTATTCGAACAATATAGTAAACCCTTGTTAACACGAACTCGCTTAACACGCATTTCGTCGTAACACGAACAAAACTGCGGTTCCGGCAACGGATTACAGTAATACTGACATTTATAATACTCGGATAACACGAATTTTTATAACACGAACTCCGATTATTTCGGTCCCTTGGAATTCGTGTTATGAGGGTTTACTGTAGTTTCACCAGTGTCCAAGAACGCTGTGGGAGGGAGGGAGAGAGTTTTTATTCCAAGCGCGTCAACGATTCAGTTCTGTATTCCCGTAAGTGTAGTGCGTGTTGGGAGTGGTGAGATTGCTCCCTGCTGGAACGCGAGATCCGGCGCTGACCTACATGTCGGCTTGTGGGAATTTCTCCCTCCCAGTTCCCCTAGTTTCTCCCTTCCGCCCTCAGAGGGACACCGCTCCAGCCGGGTGCGGGCACATGCGTAGTAGAGTGTGTGTGTGTGCGCGCGTGTGAGTGTGTATTAAGGGGAAAGGAGATGACAAGGATGGGGAAGGAAATTTCGTGTGTTGTCGAGCTCTAAATTCCTGCCACCAACGTTGCCTCGGTGGCGCAAGGACTTCCAGCAGCGTGAGCGTCCAAATGCGAATACGGAACCGAAGCCTGTGAGTCCCGCGTAAGCAATGTATTTTCAAGATGTAGTTCTGGAGTGGTTGGATTTTCACATCACCATCTATCATATCTGTACCATTATTACATCTAAACATTCATTACTCGCCATCACACACCACCATCACAATCACCCCTACCATTACGAGAAGCCAATGGCGAACAACCACAGACACCACATGCCCAAGTGATATGAACCGATAAGTCTCCACCCTTCGTTCGGTAAACAAATACAGCACGTTATCATCAACATTATCATCACCCTCATCGCATTCATCTGCCCTCCAAGCCAATTGAGTTCATAATGCACTACCAGGCAGTAACACTAATAACTTCTAGGCAATTTAGAAGAAGTGAGGTAGTTGGCCAACGCTTTCCTCACACAGCCAGAAAAAGCCGAAGAACCATCTACCAATTACATCTTTCATAGCACGATCCACATTCTCAGCTACTTCTCTACTGCCTCAGGCACAAAGTCAGCAATATTTTAGGTAAGTAACAGATTGCTTTTGCTTCCACCAGGAATAAAAAGTTCAGATCCAAGTACCAAAATTCCTTAAAAATTAATAATGAGATGAAAGGGGTACCGCATCAGTTATTCGCCAACTGGCTGTGAGTTTGAGTGGGTTATTTTCGACAAAAATGTAATTACACATTAACTGAAATCAATCAATTCAAAACTCCATTTTCTCAAAAGTTTTTAGAATACAACATCTGAGTAAAAACATCTTCGATAAAGGAGGTAAAATTTGATAATAAAATGAACATCTAACTAAACTATAACAATCTAAACACATGCTATGCACTCCATATGCAATGAAGAATCATTGACAAAAAACAAAATTTTAATCGTGAAGAGATAAATGCCGAAGTTACCCGTAAAATTGAATTGACCTTTCGGAATTTATAATCAAAAAGTCAATTTGTTCACGTTAACTCTCATCTCCATCGCAAGATAGGAAACAGAAGTCATGTTTATTATTCAGAAGGCTAATTTCATTCACAGAAGCTCATTTTTAGAAATCTCCCGGTAAATGCTCCCCGCAATATCGTGAACGATTTCGCACATCACGGACTTAGATATTAAAAAGTTGCCATTAACAATATCGCACTCTAAGGAACAGTTGCTAGAATATGTAACTATACAGATTTGCCAGTTCAATATTGACAAAGAATCCGCAACACCTGTGTAAGTTCTTCTAGAAAAAATATTAGTATCATTACAAATGAGCAGTTGCAGTAGATGTATTTCAATATTTAATAAAGTGATAATTTCAAAGGATAATACAATTTTGTAACTTAACGTACATCAAAACAAAATGAATTAAAATTTCGACTCGAGATTCAGGTACACTAAGACACTATTGGGCAATTATTTTACCTTTAACTCACTACATCCTTATCTCGTTATTTCTGTACTAAACCAAAAATATATCATCAACCAACATGAACAAAGACACTGGTCCGACGTCAACCTCCTATATCTCCCATCCATCTTCCACAACGTGCCTTAAGCCCGTTTTACATGCTCATTTTCGCATCATTTTTCCTCAGTTCATAAAAGTGACCGACGAGTCTGGATTATAGTTTGTACGAAAAAATGACGCATTCTTCATTTTTCGGAGCAGATTTCATCCAGCGCTCCTGACGTCACTTTTTAGAACTTTTCTCTCGTTTGCTATACACATGGTGCGATTAGTTCCTTCTGTTACAGATTCGAGAGCGTTCTACGTTGATGAATTATTGTAATGTAAAGTGATTATGTAGTGAGAAATAAAAATGTCCTATGTTCTAATGACGTTCTTGTTCCGTGGTCAGTCCTTATTAACCTAACTGAATTTGTTACCATAGATATCGTGTTCAACTGTTTTGACAATCAGCGCTTTTTGCGGAAATATTTTTCATCACGATGCGAGCAGAAAACGATATTAACGTGTAAACGGTCTTTCTCGTTCATCCCGTTCGTTACCAAACAGTAGATAAGTAGCGAGTACGTGAACGACACTTTTCCATCCATTTACTGCACAGAAAAATGACGAAACAAATTACCCCTGTAGAACGGGCTTTAGAAACGACGTCACGTTTGCTCCGATGATTTCCAGCCACGAGCCACTGTGCATCGATGGCGTGAGGTGCATTCAGAGCACCTGGGGTCGATGGCTCGCGCGGCGAGGCACGGCGAGGCGAAGAGTTCGCTCCGGCCCCTCTTTGCCTTCCCGTTGCTCTCGTCCACCCTGCGCCTGCTTCTTCCTCATTACTTCCTTTCCCTCCCCGCCCCGCCGCACGGCCATTTCCCTTGCCAGGCCACCCCACCGCGCGCTCCGCACCGCGCTGGACGCCCCGCCCCACGCTCCCGCCCCGCCCCGCCGACCACCGCAGGCCCGCCACACGCCCCCGCCGCCGCAGCCGCCCCGCCCCCGGATCAGAAGGGAGGGACAGCAATATTCCATTTCCGGTTTATTTTCGGTCGCGCACTCGATCTCGGAACACACGGCCGGCGCCAGCTCCTCCACCAACACACGCGGAATTTGGAGACGAATTTTCAAAGAGCAGAAAACAAATTCAAAAATTAACAATATGAGTGTAAGGAATTATTTTAATGACAATCTAAATAAATATGTGCACTATGCATCAAAATTGTACTAATTCGGTTAACGAAAACCAAAATGGAAGGAGAAGTCTTTTTGTATTGCAATTATCAAT